>VXBW01008432.1:191162-251115 GCA_013400375.1 Thinocorus orbignyianus
AAAAAAAAAAAAAAAAAAATAGACACTTTGGTGCTGGAGCATGTACAAAGAGGTGCAACAAAGCTGTTCAAGGGTTTAGAGCACAAGTCTTAGGAGCAGCTGAGGGAACTGGTGTTATTTAGCCTGGAGAGGAGGCTGAGGGGAGACCTTATCACTCTCTACAACTACCTGAAAGGAGGCTGTAGAGAGGTGCGGGTCAGTCTCTTCCCCCAAGTCACAGGCAACAGGACAAAAGGAAATGGCCTCAAGTTGCACCAGGAGAGGTTCAGACTGGATATCAGGAAAAGTTTTTACACTGAAAGGGTTATCAAGCATCGGAATGGGCTGCCCAGGGAAGTGATTGAGGCACTATCGCTGGAGGTATTCAAAAGATGGGTTGACATAGTGTTTAGTGACATGGTTTAGCAATGGGCTGTTGTTTGGGTTTTTTAATAAAAGTTAGGTTGATGACTAGATGATCTTAAAGGTCCCTTCCAACCTAGACAATTCTGCAATTCTATGAAAATAGAGCTCCTCAGTTCCTAGACAGCAAAAGAGAGAGAGTTTGGAAGGAAACACCTACTAACTTAGAAAACAGAGTGAAATACCTTATTGGGATCTCTCCAGCTAATTTGGAGGTGTCCCATCTGCTTTTGTAAGGTACCATAGTGCACCGGTAGGCTTTTCACAATGAAAGAGTTGCATGGTCAGGCCATGGGACTGGAAAGAATGATCACAGGTCCCACATGAAACATTGAGGACCATCTACAGGCACCTTGTAAGCCTCATTTCCTAGCCAAAAGAGGTTTCTGAAATTGCATCATCAGTTCCTTCTTGTCTTCCCCATTCCCATAAACATTTAGGGTCTGCATCTCCAACTAAATTTGACAGCTATTTCACCACCTTAAGAGTCACCTTTCTTGGAGAAGGGCAAGGAGGGAGTTGAGAAGAGAAAGCGAGCAAGTGGCTGTGTAAAGCACAGATACCCACACAGAAAAGAACTGTCAAACATGCACTGTGAAGGCATCTGTTCTGTTCAGCTGGCCAATACACACATAAGTGTGTGCACAGCAAACATCAGCTGCAGCTGGCATAACACACTGTTTCTTGCCCAGCAACGAGCTGAGAATACAGGATAAGCTGGAAAACTAAAAGACTGCTAAGAAAAAAAAAAAAAAAAGGAGGAACTTGATAAATGCTTTGCATGAAAGAAGTTTGTATTGTCCATTTTGTTTGTGTGTTTTCCCTTCCCCCTTATTTCTGATTCATCTCACCAGACCACTTCACATTCATTTTCCAGGAAATGCTGAAGGTCTAGCAGAATCTTCTGAGCCATCCAGCAGATTACAACTTTCTTATCTCTTTAAAACAGAAGGAAGTGGATCAAAATAAGAAAGTCTGTAACTCTAAGTGGCAGGAGCGTTTGCTCTGCAGCAATCTGGACTTTTCCCGTTACCGAACGAGAAGCTGTACTTCAGTTTATCATGAACACTAACACACTAGTCCCTTCAGGCACGGCAAAGATCACTTTGCTTCACTAGTCCAATACCTCCTTCCTACACCCTCCTAGCCACACACACATTGCACTATTTCATTGGTTATGGTCTCAGCTCTCCAGAGCGTGAACCCAAACAACTCAAACAGCTGATAAGATCACACAAAGACTACATTATTCATTACCCCCAGTGCTATACCCATTCCGTGTGTTTAAGCCTGATCTGTTCATATTTACACTTTGCAGGATGTCATTCAGCACCATCCGGCTTTTTAAGAATACTGAAATCAGTGGAGAACATTTCCCTGGCTTACATACTGCCTCTGAAGCCAAACTGGAGACGTAAGAGCTGGACTATGCAAGGGCAACAAAGTGGAGCCGCATCCCCAACAGGACAGCGGTGAACCTAACATATCTCCCTTAGCCTGGCTCACAGTGCACATCCACAGCTTCTAGCCATAAACACTTCATGTTTTCCAAATACGTAAGAATTATCCCTCACCTCCTTCCACAGAGTATTTTCAAGGGATTTATATCACACTAGGCTAGGATGTGCTGCATGTCTTCAAGGACCAAAATGATTAAGTGGCTGAATTCAAGGAGTGTTACATAACCCTCATGTGCAGAAACTACTCTTAAGCCTCAGTAGAAACAGCAAGGATTTTGCTGTCCTGTAAGACAATGTAATGTAACAGCTGCTTAAACTACAATCAAGTTCAATACTAAAAAAATTTAGTAAAGTTGACTTGTTTTCATAGAAAGATGGACTTCAATTAGCACATAAGACACTGATGTAAAGGTACTGTGTTTGACTAGTGGAGGATCTTCAAATCCTAGGGAGCTATGTAGTATTTAAATACTTAATCTGTGGTTTATGCTGATTATTTTTGACAAAACGAGCTAAACACTTCATGCATACAATATTTCTGTGACAGTTGGTAAAAATGCAACTTTTTCAGGCCTTAGACAACACGATTTGTGTAAACAAGCTGGATTAATAATTCAGTGAGTGGTGAATAAAAGATGGAGAGGAATTTTATTACTACAAATGAACGAGGTACAGTAAGCCATCTGATGAAGGAAATGGAACTGCAGCCTGTAGCTGATAGCAATCCTGCCCCATCCCATCCCCAAACAGCTTTCTGTTTTTCCCCTTGGAAATGAATCTGGAGAATTCAAATCCCCACTGCAGACAACAGAAACAAATATAGTTAGATCGCAGAATGCCTTTCATCTCACCAACATATGATCAGGCATTAGCACTCCAGTCTTCACAGACCAAATTTACTAGTCCATCACCAACCACAATGGCAATGTGAACCAGGTGTTAAATTAAGCCCAGGTGTAGGTGCCCATGTGTGAATGAACTCAAGAACATGGAGCAGTAACAAAGAATCCAATAATACAGAGCTCAATTTTTTATCACCTCTCCATACACCAACCTCAAGGTTACTATCTAAATATCCCAAATTAGGCAAGAATCCCTTTGAAGACAAGTAAACAGAACTTATCTTCTTCTGTTGCCTTCCATTTCCCAGTTTATTTATTTAACAATAAGGAGGTGGGGGGAGGGGGTGGGAAATTCAGTCTGGCTTCCACTCAAGTCATTGGAAAGACTAATTTTTAATGAGCATCACATCACAACCAAGTTTACTGAACCCCATCTGTTAATTCAAATGACACTGACTAGAGTAAAGCTTTTTTCATTTTATCTTCGTTATTTACTTATCACTCTCATCTTAGTTACTTCTTATTACCTTTCCCTTACTGCCCTGTGCCAAGTCAAAATTTAATTCCTGCTTTTAAGAACCTTATTCCTCCTAAAGCAAATCCTTCATAAACTCCTCAGTTACACAATTTTTAAAAATGAATTAAGGCAACAGGGGCATTTCCTAATATGCAACTACTTAATTATGAGAACCTAGGTATTTCAATTTTGGCCACTATCCAGAATTTAACCTTCTAGCCAAAAGGTTCTTTAACCCTCTAGTGTGGCTAAATAAGCAACTGTGACCTGAGCTGCTTACTGACCAGTGGTACTACTTGTTATCATCCAAAGAATACACATAGGGTAAGGCAGGATATCTCCTATCACATTACCTGAAAGACATTCAGCATTACCTGAAAGACACATTTCAAAGGCTCCCACTTCAGCCTCTGGTAGTAAGTAGACCTTAATAGAAAGGTCACGCATCTATCTAGTAGAGCAACCTTCTGCCCTACTACCTCCACCACACCCTCATGTGGTCATTAAAAGCTAGTCTCCTTAACGAGTAAACCCGAAAAAAAGACACTGACTTCAGAGGGAGCACTCTCCCTACTACCAGCTCTGGATCCTTTCCTGTCAGAGTTCATGGTCAGCAGGATAAATCTGAAGGAGGCTTGAGCAGAATCGTATTAGCAAGCCTGGGATCCTCAGGGAATCCCACAGCAAAGCTCTAGCAAGCTGCTACAGGATCTGCCCATGTGTATTTACTGAACAATTTATCACACTTGGACAGCTCAGGGAGTTGCAGAAAGTCCTTCCAGTCCTTCCCTTCCAGCAGGGTGTCTCTGACTTCCAAGAAGTACTTGCTCAAGTTTTAGACATTAATCAATGTTATCTTGATGACCCCTGCTCACAGAAAGCAACTAAGCATATTTTACAATCAAAGATAGACTCCCTTTTTTGAGGAAGATGGTCCTGCTACATCCAAATGGTTAACTTCGGGCAACAATACTGATTTAAAAAAAAAAAAAAAAAAAAGAAGTTTGATGTTCTGCCAAAGGTTCTTTGTAACAGATCCTAATTAGTGGCCCAGCTTCACCAAAACTGTGCCTTTCATTGACAGTTTTCTACAATAGTACAGAAGAGAGTACAGTCTACTATACAAGTAATTAACTTGCAAGTTGGAGGAAAAACAAAAGAAGTATCTGTCTACAGATACAACTTTGTCAGTTGTACAAGCAAATCCTTTACCCTTCTACTATCCTACAACTTTGTAGATAGTCAGCTTTTCAATTTGGTTAACAGTGACGATGAAGTTATGCCTACAAAGAAGCCATTTTTGTACCCCAAAGCCAATTTCTCCCATTTAGTACCCCCTGCTCAAGAAAACATACGAATATTCTTAATTCTATTATTTCGGCACTTCTGGGTTGTGTTGCTGCTGTTTGGTTCTCCGCCCCACATCCCCCGCCTTCTTTTAGGCAAAGCCAAGGGTACTGAATCTGAAGAGAGAAACCCAGATATAAGAGTCCTGTGAAAGATAAACCCTTGCCAATTGCATGTAACTTCTCTTCCAACTGATTCTATCTGAACTACTAGAGAAAGGAAAGTTGTATTGGTTTTTAATCTAAACTAGAGGAGAAAAGAAAAAAAAAAATCATCTCTGTCTAGGTTCAATGTCTAGGTTCCTCTAGTGGGAGGGACTTAGCTTTAGTTGGCTTGTATGAGAGATCACCTTTGGCAATTTGACTTGTGACAACAGAAAAATTAAGTGTCCAGAGAGCATCACCTGCAAATTCTGACAACGAAGCAACCTATAGGAAAGAACCTATTTGGTGGAAGCTGCGTGGCATTGTGAAGGAAACCCAAACACCTTCCAATGCCATTGTCTGGGAAACAAGGTATTGCCAAAGTCCCATGAAACCAAGCTACACTATTATCAGTTGATTATTTGCCCATAAGTGTCATTATCAAAGTATTTCATCAAGTGTAACACCACCTGTACAAACATCAGTTGTGCTTTTCCAGTTCTTCAGGGGAAAGCTTCACAAGCAATACTAAGCTTCGTTCTTTACTGAGAGCCCATTCTGACTTTAAGTGGGCAGAAGTTGCTCTTTACAGCTCCTACTTAAGTGGCCCGATAAAACAGAGTAAGAACATACCCAGTCAATCATATCTCCTAATACAGGAAATCCCTTCACTTTAGTCACAAGTGCCAACTATCATGCCGTGAAATTTCCCCAAAAATTTCATGATGTCTCCCAAACTATAGGTCTCCTAGAAGGATGGCACTGCTGCTTCTGATACATGCTGCCAGGTAGTGTCTGCCAGTGTAACTTCCTACCTAGACTTTTATCCTGAAAATGGTAATGACTCAAGGGAACAACTACCTTGCAGTATTATAATATATTGTTGCTACATCAGTGATTCAGTCTGTCTGTCTCTCCAAAACCATTGTGATAAATAGAGGAGGTCATGTGCACCAAGAAGACACACCGATAAAGTGATTTAAGACAGTTCCTCCCATGACAATATGCAAACTAGCTGAATGCACCCAGAAGAAAAAGTGTTTTCAGATGGAGTGAGAGCAGACAAGTTTATTGTTGTGGGTGGAGCATTTATTCTCAGGCATAAGACTTGGGTTAACAATTTATGAAATCCTAGTACTTGAAACCAAAGTCACAGCAGTATGTTCAGTGGACCCTTTTAAAGTCCTTTGAAACAACCCCACTAACTGAAAGGAAGCACGCAAATGCTCTTGAGGAAGGGACTTAATTTCCAGAGTAAATGACTAACTTGACATAAATACTTGAGACACTCAACAGATCTTATCAGAAAGGTTATACACACACAGGGGGAGAAGTCTCATTATGGGGCTTTGAGCAACCTGCTCTAGTGGGAGGTGTTCCCGCCCATGGCAGGGAGGTTAGAACTTGATGATCTTTAAGGTCCCTTCCAACCCAAACCACTCTATATTTCTATGGTGAGCAAGCACATCAATCTACCCAACCAAAACTCCACTATGTTTTTCACAGTCCCTTTTTCTCTATGGCATCTCCTATGGCTGGCTGTGTGGACAGACACGCTTTATCCTGGCTGAGGGTGGTGGTAAATGCCTGCTGTACCACTACTCTGAGTAAAGCACAGCTACAGCAAGGCTACTGTGGAGCTGCCAGCACACAAACTCTTCTCCCTGCAGCCTTGCTGCAAAGCAGACAGGCCTGAACAAGAGCTGGAACACGTCTCCTGCTCTGACCCGCACCTCTTAGTTTCAGGGCTGGCCTGAAGGCTTTCCACATGAGTCTCACAGAGGAGAGACTGGGCTCAGTGCAACAGCAGTGAACCATTTTACTAGTTTTGAGGATCCCAGTCACTCACCTCAACACAGCCAGTAGTAGGTCTCACCTGACAGGTCTCCTCCGTGAAAGGCTAGAAGACAGAGTACACACAGAGAGGGGGATAAGGGGTGTGCACTTTCCTATCTTCCTACAGATATGAAAGTCTCATCATCTCCCACTTTCATCACAGCATCAAGATAGCAACAACATAACTAAGCCTGAAAGAGCTTTCATTTGCCTTCCCAAATGTAAAGAACTAGGTTGCTTTAGCTGTGAGCAGGGGGGACATCATCCTGTGCTTTCCTCAGAATACCTTCAGTTTCTCAAACCGTCTTCTTCATGCTGTAAATTCAGAAGGATCTTCACCTGAACTTTAAAACTATTTGTCTCAGGAAGCGATGTTGCTGTTTTTAAGTGTAGTTTGTCATTAAGACAATGGGGAGAAGAGTACAGGAGGGAAGAAAACATTCTGTGCTTTAGTGACTCTTACTAGGAAGAAACTGAAGGGAAGTATCCTGTATCATAGAATGGTTAGAGTTGGAAGGGACCCTAAAGATCACCAAATTCCAACCCTCCTGCCATGGGCAGAGACACCTCCCACTACACCAGGTTGCTCAAAGCCCCATCCAGCCTGGCCTTGAACACTTCCAGGGATGGGGCAGCCACAGGTTCTCTGGGCAACCTGTTCCAGTGCCTCATCACCCTCACAGGAAAGAATTTCTTCCCAATATCTAATCTAAATCTTCCCTCTTCCAATTTATAACCATTACCCCTTGTCCTATCACTCCACTCCCTGACAAAGAGTCCCCCTCCAGCTCTCCTGTAGGCTGCCTTCAGATACTGGAAGGCTGCTGTAACATCTCCCTGGAGCCTTCTCCAGACTGAACAGCCCAAGCTCTCAGCCTGTCTTTATAAGAGAGGTGCTCCATCCCTTTGATCATCTGATCATCTTTGTGGCCCTCCATTGGACCCATTCCAACAGGTCTATCTTCTTTTCCCTTAAAACACACTCATCATCCAAAGCAGAGGCTAGTACCACCAAATACTGGAAAAGTCTGATTTGACTGCACAGTAGGGATGTATCACCAAGGTTTATACTGCCAGTCACTAAACAAGGGAAATTCAAATTCATGCTGTCACAATTTACCAGTCCTGTGTTCCCAACAAGTTACTCTCCTCTGGGGCAGGGAGGAGGAAAAATCACATCCTTTAAGCATTACATTTTTTTTTTTATGTGCAGTGTAACTCAATACCACACACAGAGCGAAAAGAACGATGCACACCAGCCTGAAACCACTTCTAGCATTCACCAACAAAAATTCCCTTCCAGGTCCAGAGCATTGCCAACATTTTGGGGTTTTGTTACACAACTGCAAGAACTGTTTCAGCTCCCACTGTGTGCAGATTTTCTCCACTTGCAATTGTTAAAGACTGTTTTTCCCGCTGTGTTATGGAACAATAGCAACGATAAATGTACCCAAGAGCAATATTTGAGTCAAAGATTATTGATATCAAGTGCTGGTGTTTGGCATGAGATGAACTAAGTTCTGTTATGTTGTATGGCTTCCCCCTGCCAAAACCCTAACCTCATTTTTCCAGAGGAAAAAAAAAAAAAAAGAAAAGCTCAACATAAGTAGAAACATTTTTAGGAAGGTCATCCACTTAAAAAAATATGGCTAGTCCCATTATTTGTTAGGTATTGGCAATAAAATACTATGAAACTAAACCAAACACATTTGATCTGACGGTTAGAAAAATTCAGTGGCGTGAAGACTTCAGCTACACCCGTAACTTCTCTCTTCAAGTACAGGGCAGTTAACACCAACAGCCACTAGTATTCTTTGGTCCACTTTCTTTTTAATCAAGGTTGTTTGTTTATTCAGCCTTTATGAACTGGGCGAAAGTACGGCTTTGCTTAGGTACACTCTGGTCACCATCAGCTCTCCCCCAGGAATCATTGTTCACGACGGCAAAATTCGCTTATCTTAATATTTCAGTATATTCTGCTATTTGTACTGAACATCCTTTTTATCAAAAGGTACACATACCACGGGCTTCTTTGAAGCACTTCAAAGCTTCTTTTTTTTTTTTGAAAGCAGCTAGGGCGAGCAGATACCCAGCCACAGCTAGGCTCGCCCCTTTCATACAGCACGAGAAGCACCTCACGCTCAAGCCCAAGCCTCACACATCCAGCTCCAGACATGGATGGATTGGGGTGAGCAGGATGCACCTTACAGGAGCGGTGACACAAGGACGCTGCAGCAGGAGAGGACATGGGATCGGAGCTCTGCTTTAGGAGGATGCTCAGGAGTAAAAAGGGGGAAGGCTGGAAAGAACTAACTTTTTTCTACATAAAAGTGAGATACAGCTCTGTAGCTGTTTACTGCATTAATGATTAACGCAAGCTCTTGGAAAATACTTGGAACATAAGGCGTGCAACTGCAGAATGCATTTCAGCTACAGTGGTATCATTTTTAACACACGAAACAGCAAAACTGGGGGCTGAAAACCTTCAGTTTCTACTGCTCCGTAAAACTCCAGTCTTACAGTAGCCAAGTTACATCTAAAGCGCGTACTTGTGTGCGACTACACACAATTTCAGTGCTTTTTTTAAACTTTAGCACATGCAAATTCAGCACCCATTTCATATGCACATTACTTAAGGCTGTCTGAACATCATAAAAAAAAATTATCTCTCTTCCTTTAAGTGAAAATACTAAAAACAAAACAAAAAAAATTTAAAAATGTCAAGTCATCTCCTGCCTTACTATAGACGCAATCCCTGCAAGTCAATTGAAAAATACAATGAATTGATACAGGATTACAGGAAAGGAAGAAATAAGACTTGGGGTTTTTGTAAGATTTTACAATATAGCTTCAAGACTGTGGAAATGACACAGAAGAAAGCAAAGATAATCCTTTAAACACACTGAGGCAGAGACACTAAAGATTTATTTTTTTCCCAGACTATTTCAACTCTTCCTGCAATAATAATTCTTTTCTCTCCCTTATCTCCTCTAACAGCGTTCCAGGGCATGTAGTGCAAGCACTTTATCACGAGTTTTGCTGCTGGACCTTTTAAACCCTAAGCCTGTGAACAAAATACTTCTATTTACATTTCTTTAAACGGAAATTGCTGGAAAAGTGAAATGAGTTCATCGGTGCGGTCAATGAAATAGATACAGCTTAGGTTAAAACACTCTCTCCTTAGGAAGCTGGTGGCTGTAATTGTGGTGCACCAGATTACGGAGAGCAGAAGCCTGTGTCCAGGAAGTTTGTGTTTGTGCAAACATTACGCGCACTCCTTCACCACCACAGTGGTGTGAAGCACCTTTGCTCTTCAGCGTGATCAAGTGAAAAAACAAGCAACAGGGCAAGTCATGTCATTTATAACTGCCACAAAACAAAGGAGACAGAGACATCTGTCTCATAAACCTTCTATGAAATAATGCTTTGCTTTATTGAATTCTTCCTATGTGCCTGTAGCTCATACCCAAGTGTACCGTGCATCAATATTTGCATAACATTCTTAAGCCGCAGCTTGGATTCAATATTGACCTTGCTTCTCCTGTAGCACGTTAAGCCTCGCTTACCTGGATGCTTTGATAAATCAGAGAAGTCATAGTATCAAGACAACAGATCAGAAAGTCCCTTAAAAAAACACCATAAGTACCAATTAGGTGCTACAATAATTAGAAGACAATTTAGTTCTAACGACTGAGAAGATCTCATCTCAATATTCTGCACTTGCTATAATTTAATGATCAGTAATGCATACATTCCTTTCTGTGGGCTGAGAAACACACATCTGAGAACCCAGGAGACAAGTGCCAGGCTTCACAGCATATGTCTACGTTTGCTACTGTTGACAACGGCCGTCTTTACAAATCAGGAGCTAATAGTTAAAAAAAAAAATATTTTTTTAAAAAAAGGCTTCAAGGCTTCACCACACAGGGGAACATCAGCACTGTCAGCAAGCAAATCCCATAAACATATCCAAGGACAGGTTGTGATCCTAGTGTTTTGGCACCAAAGTTATTTCATTAGCAATATTAAGCTGCAGTGTGAAATTTCAGAGATCCTGGCAGAAAAGATTATCAGGGTTGTGGGTTTTTTTTTCCCCATCATCATGTTTTTAACAAGCAGGCAATCTGACAACCCTACTGTGGAAACATTTCCTGATATTATTAAGGAAACACTTTTGGCTCTAGGTTTTTCTCATTAATTAAATACAAAGGCAGTGAAATCCAAGTGTCATATAAGCATTCAATCATTAATTAAGAGACACATTGGCAAGTTCCTTATTTAACACAAAGACTAACTCAAGTAGTGTACAGTAGGACGTAACTTTGGTTAAATCCAGTCTTATGCAGGAGTATAAGTTGTAACTTTAGAAATGGATACTTACATTTTCTTTAAGAAAACAAATTGGCTATTCCTAAAGATGCCTTCTGCTAAATATAAACAAAGATTCACAAATGTTCTATTTGGCGTCAATAAAAGGAACAATTTTTTCAATGTCCTACTTCATGCATAAACTTAAAAGGAAATGAGCCATAAAAACGAATGCTGAGACTCCCACATCCATCAGGCTGAGGAAGATGGTCCAGCATTCCCCATTTGTTCTCTGCAGGAGCATCCTCTTCATGGAGAAGGAAACTGTTCATCAGTAAGACTCTTTCATTTACATAGGCAAGTAGACACAGCTGCTGGTAGATGCAATCAGCTTCCCAACAAGCAGCTTCACCTAAAGCTCTCCCTCTCACCACACACCCAGAAACTTTTCTATGATTCATTCAATCATCTGATTTTCATGCTACCTGGCTGAGTGGCTACGATGGCCTTTAAGCTCCTCTAGAGAAATGTAACAGGTAGTCAAAAAGGTCTCCTCACATCTACTTTCCTTTAAAAAAAATTCCTTCAGCAGTTTACTACTTCATATAACTTAGCAGGTTTCTCCGGTTCACTGGGTGTAAGTAGCCAGCCATGTATTTTCACTGGTGCTCTTAAACAAAAAAAAACAAAAAAAAAAAATCCCTTGAAAGCACTGTTTGGTGCCTCTCAGCCTGCCACTTGTTTCCAGTTTCAGCCCAAAGCCTCATCCCTGCTCCCCTACACTGCACATACAAACTCACTCCCAAACATCCTGTTGGCTCTAATCATCTTACCTGGTTGGTTTGCTCAAACACGAAGTGTTAAGCCAGGGACTACCTGCTGCAAGGCACCCTTACAACATGGAACAAGAGCAAGACTGCATTAAATTTAGAATCATAGAATGGTTAGAGTTGGAAGGGACCTTAAAGATCATCAAGTTCCAACCCCCCTGCTGTGGGCAGGGACACCTCCCACTAAGACCAGGCTGCTCAAAGCCCCATCCAGCCTAGCCCTGAACACTCTCAAGTATGGGGCTTCCACAGTTTCTTTGTGCAACCTGTTGCAGCTCCTCACCACCCTCAGTAAAAAATTTCTTTTTAGAATCCAATTTGACCCTTTCTCCCTTTGTACCTCCAAGACTAACTCTCAAGTGCTGCCCTCCACCTTCAAATCCTCCCTTCAGCCAACCCCTAGGACACAGTATGACCACTTCAGCACCATGCCATTATGTCATTCCTGTGGTTGCCAACTCCAGCCTCATGTTTGAAGCACCCTGAGCCACACAAAGCACCTACCTATCCTCAGAGACCCTGTGACCAGTGCTCAAGAGACCCAGATAAAACCCTAAGCAGATGCCAGGCAGCGGGGACACAGTCAGCACTTTCCAGACGGAGGTAGCTGGTCAAGTTTGAACACAAGAGTCCCATCTGTTTCATTCTGAAGTCAAGAACTGCTCTCTGGAGAAGAATCCTTTAGCAGGATGTATGTCAATTCAAACAGGAAGCTCTTCAAGGACAAGATCACATCTTTGTGCTTGCACAGCTCCCACTGCAGTGCGGCGCTGACTCTAGATGTTCAGCTGGACGAGAGAGACCGCAACTGTCAGCTTCACCATAATTAGATTAAATCTGCCACTCAAAACCATACTTCACACAAAACACCGCAACCTCCAGAAAAGCACACGCTGTTCGGGATGTCATTATATCCTCCAAGAACGTTACAACTACTGATGCCTCCGTATGGTTCTCAGTATCAACAAGTTTAACACTTACTGTTCTAGCAGTTTTGTCCTCCAAGAACGACAGGGCTCTAGCGTAACACACTGAGCTTAACGGGAGTGGGTTCATAACAGATTTAAGCCCTGCTCCTACCCAAACACCAAAATGCTGTTTTGGTGAACAGATGCACCCTGTGTCACCGATAGAGGTATCATTTCAAAAAAAGTAGTGCTTTGTGAAATACAATGCACAGCCACAGTGCATTCACCGCTGTCTCCCACACATGCCTCAATTTGAAATCCCAGCTGTAATGATTGAAGGTACCCAGCAGCTGCTCTTCGAATGCAAGAAGGCAACAGCCTGACGCACAACTTGGTGCACTAAAGCCTATGTCTCTGTACTATGATACACACTTTTTCCTGGTTTCAGCTTTTGTCTTCTCCCGTGACTAAAAAAAAAACAAACAAAGTAAGACTACAATGTCAGCCCAAAATATTTGGGGAATAGGTCCCACTGCCCAAAGCAATCTTCCTTTCCTTTATCTTCCCCACCCTCATAGACCTCTGAAGCACCAGTTCCAGAGAGCTGATGTCCACAGCTCTACCAGATACATCACTCCACACAAGTGCCTAGAAACTTCTGTATTTAAGCAAACCGTAAACCTATCCAGATACATATGCTATGACTTTTGCCCTCCTCCTTTGTTTTTTTTTCCCCATCCAAGCTTTTATCCAGCACAAAATCCAAATAAAAATAATGAATGTCCCAACACTGTAGCTATTTTAGTCGGAGTTTCCTACTAAAGGATAAGCTATTTTGGAATTGCTTCCCAGAGGAACTAGTCCAGAATACATTGTAAGTACAAGCTACATGGCAAGATGTTCTGAAGAGCCTACCCTACCACCATTATCCTTAACAGTTTTACTATCAAGGCAACACCGCAGAAGTCTCCTAGCACTGCAAGGAGAAAAACAGTGACAAGTAGAAGAAAAACAGGAACAATAAATTTATGAGTAGAGTACAGATTTGGCATGGGAAAATAGAAGTTTCAATACAGCAGATACAAATCATCTCCATGGCTTTAGGACAGGTGTTTTTTGTAGCTTCAGTCCCTCACTGCAGCAGTAACAATTCAGATATAAATTCTAAGCACAACAGCACTAGTATCTGTGGATTTATTCTACACAAGGGTTTTTGCAATTAAAAAAAAATAACCCCACAACAACACCACTACAAAACAAAAAGACAACAATCAAAATACAAACCTAAACAGAATTTAGGAAAAAAGGAAAAAACTCAGTTTGCATAAAAGAAAGCACTACCTATCTAAGGGGAGTAAGAGAGAAAAAACACTGATACATTATCAACGATAAAAGAACTTTTTGGGGGGAAGTAGGACAAGAGAATGAAAGAAAGCATCATGTAAGTTAGCTCTGGAGACACTCTAGTAAACTATTAAAATCCTTATAATAGAACTCTTACGTGAATACAACAGCTACTAAACCCTAGTAGTTTCTTTGATTCCTTCCTCATCTTCCACAGCCTTTAAAACCTATGCTTAACAACAACATAAATGAAAATTAAATACAAAAAACTTACTTTTATAAATGGTGTTCTTCTGCAATTTTTAATATACCAAAGGAGACCATAAGTTTCCATTGAAACACGTGTAAGAAACTAACATAGAAGAGTTCCTTCTCCTGAAAGGATACTCATGTTACATTCTCTGTTTCTCCTCAAGAATGCTGGCAACCAAGCACTGAGGAGGTGGGGCCAAGATTTCACATAGAAAACACCTGATACCATATTCAGAGGCTTACAGAAAATATTTACTACAGATGATGTTTGCTTATTGTAGTACTTCAACAAATTATTTAATTATTTTCCTCTTATATAGAGGACGTTTATTTAGCTTTTTAGGTAGCACAATTAATTCTGAGAGCATATGTTTTAGATCACTGATCTAAGAAGCTATACAAAATGTAACTACTCATTTTTGCAAGTGAAATTACTTTCAGTGTTTGGTGATTATAAATTAGTCAGAAAGTGATGCTCCTGAAGTTAGTCTCAAAATTTACTGATATAAGACATACTATTACATTCTTAAATTGAGGCAGAAATACACCAGAATCCAGTTTAAATCATCATGCAATTAAATATACTACCACTTTCCAGTATAAGCATAAGAATATAAATGTGAATAATGCTTTGGATGTTTTTAAATACTGGTTTTTACACTATAATCTCATGGGTCTTCCTCAATTATTCTATAACTACTGTTTCCAATTGTGTCTTATGAGTACAGTAAAGATGTAAGAACTATTGTGCCTTACTTGTCCCGTGATGCTAATGGGCCTTGATTTTCTTCCAGAGAGACAAGTTTGCTTAACTGGTCTTATATTCTTAAAATATTTTATGCCATATATGTGCATTACTAAGCTTTCCTTTACTTTGGTTAGTCTTTAGAGCTTTCAAGTGCTTCTAAATAATAAGATATTAATTTACTTATACTTGAAGCAATCTGAAGAACTTCCTCCCACAGATACTCCTAGTGTTTACTTGCTCAGAAAAAAGAATCTCACTGCTACTCCTGCAGCCCTGTTTGACACATATAGTCAAGGTGCTACAAAAACTCATGAATTACAATGACCAAATCTGAGTGTTTTCTAAAAAGATGCCTATCAAGCTATAAAATTTCTATTTAATTACCTGCAAAAGTTGCTGTGCTACACCTGTTAGGAAAACTTAATTCCTCTCTACTCCACGGAATTTAATTTTTGTCAGCTCTTACATGGGTGCTTAAAGTTTTTCCACTAAAGAGTATACAATCTTGTACTGACGGGTTTGTGTCACATTCTTTTATTCCTCAACTTTGTGACAACCAACCCGTACTACCATAGTATAGACAGTATCCCGGTTTAGGTATAGCAGACCTGGAGAAATGTTTAAAGCTGAGCTACTGCACACCTGTTTATAATTTTACAGATACAGCATAAAGAAAACTCTAACCTCTAAAAAATGAGTAATTTTAAAACACAAATAGTAAATTTTTATTTCCTAGGTATGGATTAACTAACAATGATTTGACAGAACCTGTTTCTATAAAGAAAACCTCTAACCTAGTGTCAGCTTCTGAGATTTATCAAGTACAACAAATGTACGGATTACAACAGAAAAAGAACAACCCAATCCTATAAAAATAACCTTTATTTTCTCAGGCTAATTCTAACACTGTAAAACACGAGACTGAGGATGATCAAAATCTTGCTATCTAGAACTTTGTGCAGAAAGACTTAAAATTGAGGAGGAATAACTGTAGGGGTTGGGGGAAAGAAAATTTATAATGAAAAAATTAATTTTGTGTACTGGCATGACAGAAGGTCAAACAGCTCTGATGAGAAAGCTCAGATGAGAAACAGTTCAGATGTCACTATCTTATAATAATGTTTAACAAAAGTAACTTTTGTTTTATCTTGCTTTTCTAGAAAGCAAACTTCAGATTTGGACACAATTAAAAATACTGTGCGTGCTTACATTGCTTGTTTCTAATTTGATTAGCTTCAAAATTGTCTCTCCTCTGTTTAGGCAGGAGGAGCAGTGTTTTATTGCTTCATCCTATCAAGAAGTATCCGACTGCAAAATGTTTTGCGTTTTAGGTCCTTACCCTACAATTATTTCTGCTTGGCCTATATACTGTTTTACTTTATAACCCCATACCTAATCATAAGAGGTCCTATCTTTACCAGTGACTTTAAAAGCTATCACAAATATGCTGTGGACTCTTAATTATCAGTTATGGCCATTCAGTTTGCAGTTATTTACTTGGCAAGGATTTTGATGCTTTTTGGCCACTGCATCATCTACAAGTAGGATTTGTATAAAACTGTTCCATCTTTACATTAGCAGGTGTCTCTGCTCCCAGACTGTGTATACCTCATGTCCCAGCTAATTTTCCTTAAAATAAGGAAGGCAGGAAGAGAGGAATTAAAACACCCTGATAATCCAAATAAAGCTTGTGTAAAAATAGCTGAGAGTTTATTCTTCTGGTACAACCAGCTCATACAACCTGCTCTATTTCATCCAATTTTTTTTTTTTTTTTTTTTTCCATTCCTGGTTTTGCTGATTCAGCCTGAAATTTAAAAAATCAAGTTGCATTATTGGGTTGGGTGGGGTTTTTAGGGTGGGAAGAGTAATTTTGCTGACCAATAAAATCTAACAACAAACTTCTGCCTTCAGTTACACTACGTTTTCCTATGGCTGTAAATTTTGTCTGGAGTTTCAGTAGGGTAAGCGAGGGCAGAGCCTGCAGGTTGAATGCAGGTAACCTGGCTGAAACGAGAGGCAGAACAGGTCCTCAGGCTGCTTGCTCCTCACCAACAACTCAATTAGAAACAAATGAAGGTGCCTGGTTAATGGCAAAACAAACAAGGGTTTAGGAAACATGCATTAGGAACAACCATGGCGGCTGATGGTGTTAATTTTCTCAGTCACTGCATCCCAAAGAAAAACCTATGCCAAAGTTTCCATTATCTAGTGAAAATGCTAATAAGGCTCTTCAAATATTAAGCAACCGTGAGCTGAAGCCTTTAGTTAATTTAAACTAAACTGTTTATTTTTGTTCAGCATCTGCTGTTCTGGGCCTGTCTGATACGATCTTTTCAACTTAAGGTGAGATAAAGCACTCCTGTAGTTCCAATACAAAGAAAAGGCTACAGACCTGTTAAGATGATGTCCTATGATGTCCTGATCAGAAACTTAAGCTTGGATGGAAAGTGCTTAAACATTTAGGAACTCTTTTGAAATTATGTATGGTATTGTTCCGCCTGGAGAAGAGAAGGCCCTGGGGAGACTTTAGAGCAGCCTTCCAGTATCTGAAGGGAGCTACAGGAGAGCTGGAGGGGGACTCTTTGTCAGAAAGTCTAGTGATAGGACAAGGGGTGATGGTTTTAGATTGGAAGAGGGGAGATTTAGATTAGATATTAGGAAGAAGTTCTTTCCTATGAGGGTGGTGAGGCACTGGAACAGGTTGCCCAGAGAAGCTGTGGATGCCCCATCCTTGGAAGTGTTCAAGGCCAGGCTGGATGGGGCTTTGAGCAACCTGGTGTAGTGGGAGGTGTCCCTGCCCATGGCAGGGGAGTTGGAACTCGATGATCTTTAAGGTCCCTTCCAACTCTAACCATTCTATGACTCTATGATACCCTGCATGCATACAACAATGTGTGAAATAATGTGGTGAAATACAGCAAACTATAAACCACCCAAAAAGCTTACGGTTAAAGTCAGGGAATGTCAGGATCTCTTGTAAACAGATGTCTGGATTTCTCTTAGTCTGTAGCTTTTTCATGGAGAGCCACAGAAAATCAGTCTCCCTCCTTTAGCCGTTCCCAAGTTTTTTCCGGCAGTTCCTGGTGGAGTTCCCCTAGCTCTTCTGCAGCACACACTGCTTCTCCCTACAGTTCAGTCTCCCCCTAAGAAACATTCAATTTTGTTTTAAAATAAAAACATAACAGCATAAATGTTGCCTTGCCTTTTTTCTTTTTTTAATGCATGTTTTGCTAGTTTGCCATTATTCGGTAAGGTGACTGAGCTGCATTTAGAAAACAAATAGCTAACCAAGCTGAGAGCTTCTGTCCCAGCATTTCCTAATCCAGTAGGAGAAAAGCCTTTCAAATCATGGAGACTAAGAACACAGTTGCAGGCATAAGAGGTGGAGAAGCTTTCAAGTCATCTTAATTTGCAATTCATAACACATGTAATAATCTGCAAATCCAGATTCTTCAGCAAATATGCACATCTGCTAATTTTTTTTCCAACCACATTGCTTTAAAGCTTACTGTCAAAATTAATCCTGCTTGTCAACTATGGCATAATTTATCTGATAGGCTAATTTTTCCAGGAAAGAACAGCACAACATTACAGCTTAAAAGCATCATATGTCATCTTGTAGCTGTATTCCAACTGGAAATTAAATTGCAACATAATTAAATATAGAAGCAGATGAAGTATAAATAACTTCATCTGAATGACTGTAGCAGAAACATCTTTGCCATTTATCTCCATCTTATAGGATTTTGGTTTTAAAAATTTCAAGCTACCTTCCAACATGTTTAGCTGACGTGATGTCTTCAGCCAGTCTGGAAACCTTTTGGACAGCCAAGTCAAAGCAGCAAAATGAAAGTTAAACAGCTGAGAGAAACAGTGCAAGAAATAGATCCAAAATAGCAAGCTATGGCTTTTGCTGAGATGTGTAAGTTTTACCTGTGCCATTAATATCACTGATAAAGCAGGTTTAATTTCTGAAAATGTTAAAAATTTTAAGTAACCAACATCCTTCCCCTTCAATCAAGCTATGATAGCTTAAATTACACACAAACTGAAATACCCCAGCCAACAACCTGCTGACTGCTAGAAATAATTAGGAAATTCAAAACAGAAGGGCAGCCTTGCAGCCCACCTTTGAACTGGAGAACAAGATGAAGGGAAGCAAGTCCAACTGCTACATTTGACCCTTTTCCTTCCCCTTCTCCAGGTGAAGACACAGTGCCTTGTCCAAAGACATTTTCCTCATCAAATCCTCACCAATACTTCAAACTCCTCCAAAGGAGGAATAACACATGGCTCGTGACAGGAAAAAATTTAAATATATAGGGGTAGCTAGGTAGTAAGATACATAACATGCTTGCTGTGGTGTTCTCTTTTTCTCCTGGTACAGGAGAGGCAAGATATAATTTCCAAGTCCTTATTACTGTTATTCACTTCCGCAAACTCATTTTTTTTGTGCTCTTTTCCATCTGGTCTCTAGTGGGAGGTATCCCTGCCCATGGCAGGGGGGTTGGAACTCAGTGATCTTTAAGGTCCCTTCCAACCCCAACCATTCTACAATTCTATGATCCAAACAGCAAGGAAAAAGGTGGTGCTGGAAGTGCCCAGATTGTTTGTCCAGGAGGATGAAAAAAAGTCATGAAAGTAATCAAAACTTTCTGGCATTTAAAGGAGGCTGCCCATGACAGAAAACAAGTCTTACCATTCTGGGCCAAGGCTAAATTAGCCTCTCTAATATATGCTAAGGAGCAGGGTTACATTTAATCTCTTCCAAGAAACTTTAGGAGTATAAATGACAATCTCCTGTTCCACTTCAGAGAGTCAGAAGCTTATTTTGACTACGAGACAACTTGTAATAGCTAATCATAAAGCAAAGATGCTGAGAGCTTGAGAAAACTCCAGAAATAAGCACAGCCACGACTTCTGCAGAGCCAGACGCTAGCTGCAGCCAAAGGAAGGTTCAGTCGACTCAAGCTGTCTTCCACCGTGCCTTCCCTGATTATATGGGACCTTTTTTCTTTTGGTTACCAACTATGTGGAATCTTAGAGCTTTGACACTTGCAGTAACATTCGGAAGTTTTATGATCACGCTTTCAAGTTGTATGTAGAGAAAACCATTCCAAATGCACCACTGGCATTCTTACTCTTCTTTTCTTCATTTCCTTATTGGTTTGTGTGCTTTTATTGTATTTTATATCAAATTTAAAATTCAACGAGGAACTCCAATTAATTGGAATTGCAAAACACAAATATTAATGATCAAAAACTGCATATTGACTTTGTTTCTCAGGCTATACACATGTTGCAGATGTCAAAGAACATTTCTTACAGTCAGTGCTTCCCTAGATTTTGGGTTCGTTTCTCTATAACTACTGAATGTCTCAATTCATCCCTAGGAATATCCCACATATTTTTCTTAGTCCAATTTTTCCCCATTTAATCTTTTTTCATTTTTTAAAAAGAATGAAAAAAAATTCACAGTCCAAGCTGCAATGTCATCTTTCTTGACATGTTACTGGTAGAACAAACTATGCTGTATACACAATTTTAGGTTTTGGGTTTTTTTTATTCTAGACCTTCAGTACTACTGTTACTTCCATAGCAAGTTACCCATGTCAGTACTGCAGCCTATTATCTAAACCCCTGCTTTAGCTTAAAATAAATGTTTAACCTAAAATAAAGTACACTGCATGCACTACAAAAACAAAACCCAGGGATGCACAGCTCATACTTTCAAGTACTGACTTTAAAACTAAAAGCACCGCTAACAGTGGTTTTTAACAAGTAGATCCGAGGCAAATTTATGCTTCCTTTAATAAATATTTGCAAGTTAATATTTTTGAGATGAATCAGTATTTTCATCAGCCTGAATGATTATAAGTAAAAGTGTAACAATGAAAAAGCGAAGGAACAGATTAGTCTTTTTTATTTTAAAATGAAGATGAAAATTCCAAGGAAAAAGGTCAGTCACTGTAAACAACACAGCGTTTTGTTTTGAGAAAAATGATATTCTTGACCAACGACTCCAACAAAGAATGTCTGGCTAAGAAAGCCCATGCTTTATATCTAACTTGGGAACTCTCAAAAATAGAGGTGATTATTAAATGGAGAAAGATTTTCACCTTACCAGGATGTCTATTCCTTATCAACTTTCTCCATAGATGTTAGCCTTTAAAACATTAAAAATAGGTCTTGCATAACACAATACTGGTCCATGGTGCCTAGAGGTTATGTTCCACAAAAGTATTTTGGTGTTCCATGAAAACGCTTAAAGTGAAATATTCAGATTAGGAAGCCTAAAATAGACAGTGCTACATGGTCAACCAGTGTAAAGAATATGTGTTAACTTTTCTTTCTTTAAATAAATTGCAACACGAGTAATGGCCTAAGGGAACACATGTCAGGAATTTTCATGTTCTGACTCATTGCTTGGAGGACAGGACCAGTGCTTGGGGGACTAGCATCAGCTTCAGCTAACCACCAGATATGGGACGGAGCTTGGATCTTTCCACGCTGGGGATCCAGGAGCAGCTGTTTGCCAAACATCTGCTTTCAAAAACAGGCAGAAAGTAGCAGAAAAAAAAAAAAATCTTCTGATAAGAAGGCAATTCCAATTTATGAGGAAACGGGATTTGTTTTGGTATGCCTGGTTTCCAAAGACAGATTCTAACCCTTTTCCATCGTATGCAACAAACGGCTCTGATACGGTGGTGTTAACTCTGTGAAGTGGGTTTGCTCCAGGATGCCCTTTGAACAATGAAGTAGGCTTGGTCTTCAGACTGAGGTGTCTTATAGGGTGAGGCATTCCTCTCCTCCTGCTCTGGGGGCTCTATGTTTAATGTAATATAAAGGATGTAGGAGGTAGTATGAATTTAGACTTTGTGCCACGAACAGAGTAAAGCAGAATCATGAGCTGAAAAACATTCCTGGTCTCTGAAACTATGAGAACCAACTTTTCTGATATCAAGAAACAATCCCAATGGATTTCTCCTTGTCAAGACAAATTTGTCACCCACCTTTGATTTGAAAACTAGAATAGCATAATTCGTGCAGCTTACTTGTGCGAAACAGGTCAAATTTGCTCAACTTCTTATGTTAAAGCTATATAAAGTTTGTATTGAGCAATCGAAATAGACTGTAAATCTGCAGAGTACGGGAGGCAATCTCCCATGGAAATTTCCTTCCTGTTGTAATCCTAATTCAAACAATGTACTGTTAAATCACCATTGAACACTCAACTGTTCCCATCACACAGTCTGTTCCAAAGGTTTCTAAACCCCATCGGCTCCGTAACAATCTCAAAAAAGCCCTCATAATTTTGAAGGAGTCTTAATGAATGAAATATCTCCTCTCTTGATACACCACAGTAGGGGCATGTGCTTATGTGCGTTTTTATATTTACATGTAAAAATCCAGAAGTGAGACTTGACAATTTTTGTTCCTGGTCAATGGCAAGATTCTTCTGGAGAGGGTGAGGATATGGTGCCTGGGATACCAGTTAGATGAAGGACTGAATCTGCCATGACATTGTGACATAAAGGGAATGCTCTGCACCACAACTCCAATCTCTTTTAAATATTAGCAAGACTGAAGGACCATCCTCCATCGAGTCTGTATCTTATTTTGGTTTGATACAGTGCTCACTCTTTGCAACACTATGTCAAAAAGAAGTCAGACTCCATAACACTCTCTGTGAGAGAGTTTAGTCCAGCTTATTTCCAAATTTTCTTTGTCTGTTTGCATCTAGTTGGGTAGGATTTTTTTACAATTATTTCCCACTGCAATTCAGCTGGACCTATAAAGGCACATAATAAACTCCACTTGAAAGAAAAGGCATATAACAACAGACATCAAGTCAAATCAGCAGTTTTTCTAAAGCTTAGTTCTATAATTAAGTAGATCATCCACAATTTTGCCCATTCATTTAAAGTGTTATGGATTTTAACAGACTTCTGTCTGTGTAGGCACATTTGCTTCAGTCCATAGTAGGCAAAGAATTTTGACCCTAGTACCTTAGCTTGTACTTAAAAATAAAATCTGTTTATTTTAAACCTATTAAACATGTTTGCATACTGAATGGATACAGGGTGCCAAATTTGCTTCTACCTCAACAAATTGTTTGTTTCAAATTCAGAAATACTTGATACTGATTAAAAACTGCTACTTCGTTTACAATAATGAAAAGACATCAAGCAGCTGGAAACTTCAAAGGGAAACTGAAGTATGTGCAGACAGATTACCTGTCTTTACAGGTCATCTAGGTGCTACAATCACTGAAAACCTGAGAAAATCTTAAGAAATTATAAAAAACTGTTTCAAAATATTCAATACCTGTCTCAAAGTTATACCGCCAAATTTTACATTTAGTTTTAGATAAATGGAGATCTTTTAATAGCTGACGGTCCTTTCCCTCTCAAAGAGAGCCGTATCTGCCCTTAATACACGTTAACATATTCTAAAAAGTAGCTGCTGTATATTTACAGCAATTACTAAAAGCTAGGCTATAAAAAGCTGCCCTTTATATTTAAATTCAGTAAATGAGTAATCATTTCCTTCCAAAACTCCATTTGATAAACAGATGTATTTATTAGGAAATACCTTCTCAAAAATGAGATCAGTCGCTTTCAACTAGGCACAGACCAGTCTAACCATCGTGTCTTGAATTCAAATGTAGCTAAGAGCAGTTTCATAGATGGCAATAAAAAGGGTAATGCATTCTTTACTACAGAGGCATGACTGAACTCATTTAAGCTGTGAAATTACTTTTAATGCTATTGGAAGGCCTTTCTCTTTAAAATGAAATTACTGTTACTCAACTGTGTAGGGGATTCATTAACTCCAGTATTTCCTAGCATCTCTAATTTACCAGCTTTGCTGTTTTGAAATATTATGAAAATAGACTGTATTTTCATCGACCTTTTCTATAACACCAGGGGAACATAGATCACGCTCCAGGCTCAAGATGCTTATGGCTAAGCTGTGCAATTACCTCCTAGTTTTACTCTGACCTGAAAAAACATCTCTTCAGGCATGTCAAGCTCAGCACTGGACCTCACACATACGGGTTTCACCAGCTCTCCTGACTGTATACAACACATAGGTCCAAGTATTCTGCCTCAGTTGTCTCCTTTTAAGGTACAAGGGATGACATCTTGTCATCCCTGCACATCCGCTGAGGCTTACTTCTTCATAACCCTAACGATGCTGTGCCAGGAAGATGCTCTGTCCCCTGTTGTTTGTTCAAAAATAAGGATAGGAGAGAGCAAGAAAAGGATCAGATAACAGCATCACCACCTTCCATCCTTCTTAAAGAGGATCTCAAAAAGAAATCTCCATTTTTAGAGCCTCTCCTACCCCCAAAGATTAGGGTTCCTCTCTAGTTCCTCTTGCTGGTCCATCAGTCCCTCCAGAAGGAGACTACAGCACTCCAGTGTTTAAAATACATTAGAAGACAAAACAGTTTTGTAAAACATAAATGAAAATAATGCTTCTAAGCAGGCAAATTTCAGTAGCAGCAGAACTGTGATGCCTGCATAAAGATGCATGTTTGGGAAGTCAGTAGTGAAACCAGCTTCCCACCACATCTGCGGCTGTGTGGTCACCAAGGGTCAATGCCCTGGTAGGTTCAAAGGAAAATTTATTTAAGAATAACTTGCATGGATTTTTATTTTCAAAATGTAAACAGTGTCTGGATCTCAGTCGTAGAGTGATGGACTTTCACGCAGACACAGAGTAACCCCACCATATCTAGCAACAGTCAATAAGGCGTGAGCATGCGCGTCTTTCCCACATCTGAGAAAACACACCTCATCTTGGCTTGGATTAGGGTAAACTGCCAACTCGTGTCAGAAACTTGAGTTTCAGACAGGCAAAGTTACCTATCTTCTCATCTGGTCAACTCTTTCCAGAGATCCACCTCACACTTAGCATTTGTATTTTAGAAATTCTGACCCTATTTAACTCACGTCCATGGGACAGATGTTCTCCTGTGAAGGGGTCGAGTTTTCAACTGATTTGACTGACCAGCAGAATTTCAAATACTGGTTTATCACTCTGTAATGCAAACTTGTAAGCACTACCCAGGGAAAGACAGGGCCCTGAGCTAATGAGTATTAGCCCAATTTCGGTGTTGGAGATGGAAATCTTTGTCTAAAGTTCAAAGTAATAACAGAAACCAGAAGGGATTTAATTCCTCCTTTCAAGATTCTCTCTCTTCTATTATACCCAAAGCACAAAAAAGGAAACACTCACTATGTTAAATCTGAATTTGATTTTAACATATGTAATCACTCATTTCCACACACCCATGTCTGAGGCTAAATTAATTCATAACACATTGAGCTTATTCCCTGCCCCGCCCCCCCTTACATTTCTGGTAAAATTCTCATCACTTCTCAGCTGAAAATATCTTGCAGAAAGAGACACACACCCCTGCACCTCCACCCTAGAAAATCTGCATAAAAAACACAATGACACATTTCACAACTTAAAATAATACCTATTCCTCTATGGAAGACCATCACTTTGGACTGTTTTTTCCCCAGTCAACACCTTTAAAATAAAGACTGCTTATGCCTCCTGGAATGAAAGGGTGCTCAGGTAAAGCCAATAGTTCAGGCTACAGGTTTCCCGTTTCACATAACAACTTTGCCAAGCTTTCTGGACTGAAATCTTGAAAATAGTTGAGTTACTGAACTCTTATACTATGTTTTTCTTTGGGTTTTGGCTTCTGTTAAAAAAAAAAAACAACCAAACAATAAATCACCGCAAGCAACTCTTCCAAGGTATTTGGACAGGCAAACTCTTCACTTTGGTCTTTGTGTATAACCTGAGATTCCCATCTCCACCAAAATCTATCCAAATTATAAGTATCTGCAAAACATTGGCTAACAGGTATCCATAACAAGTGTATATATAAAGTGGTCACATTCCCTGGATGCTAAACAAGACCCTGAAAATACTTTCATCCAACCTTTAATTATTTCTGCTTGCAAATACAGCTCATGGTGGATTTGCAATATGAACTGAGTCGTAAGTTCAGGAGTGGGAAGAAAAGGCTGAGTTTGGGTAACAAGCCAGGGAGGGGAAAGAAGGAAAGATGTGGACCAGGAAGGATTGGGACAAGAGAAAGAACTGCAGGCAGAGCTGAAAGAATAACAGGGACTGCAGCCAAGCACGGCAGAAGGAACAAGGTAAAACCAAGCAAGAGAGATTGATGAGGATCTGCCCATACAAAAAGACTGACAAAACCACAAAGATCAGAAGAAGAGCCGAGAAGTCAGAGTCACACTGGGTGCAAGAGAGCGTGTCGGCAGCAGCCTGTGAACTGTGAAGGAGCAGTGATGGCAAAGGAATGGGATTAGGCAATGATGAGCTGGAAGCAGAATTTAGTACACACTGTAATTCTCACTCCAGCATCTGAAACGTTTTCTCTCAATAAATGTGTGTGAAAAACTAAAAACTTTTTTGTTGTTGTTGCTGTTGGGGTTTTGTGTTGTTTTTTCTCCCATTAGCAATGGGGCATGAGCGCCTCCTGTTACCATTAGTTATCCAATGAGCTCAAAAGGGACAGACATTTGCAGTGGATATAGCGAGGTTTTTTACTATTATTGTGGGTATCAGCTATTTCTTTTATGAGGCTCTGGGTTTTTTCTCTAATTTGCTTTTTCTGAAAGGTTGGTGATGCATGCAAAAATGCTGTATAACTACCCTGCTTACAAAGTCAACTTCCAAGACACAGCAGGGATTATGCAACTGTTCCAAACTTGACATATACATATTACAACTGTGACAGGTCATTCGAGACTGATGCTTTTTTCTCTGCCAGACCCCCAGCTCGTTCACATGAAAAAAGGACAAGGTCTCAGAAAGAACCAGGACTGCAGGGGATGACAGTTCACTTATTTCATGTATAAGAAAGTTTATTGTACATGGCCTGAGGAACAGAAAGCAGAGAAGGTGACTTTGTAGTTACAGAAGATAAACTGCAGTAAAGGAGATCGTCAGTCTCCTCCTACAACTGTGATCTCCCATGATGCTAAGCAAAGCGCTTAAACTTTGTGTAAGTGTCCAAGATTCTGTGCACTTTCCAGTGTCTGAGCAGCCGATTTCGGGTCCTGGAGTCTGATGAGTTAGAAAGCTGCAAAATTACAGCTGGAAGTTAAAGCTGGTCTGCATATATCAGAGAATCACAGAATCATAGAATCATAAAATGGCTGGAGTTAGAAGGGACCTTAATGATCATCAAGTTCCAACCCCCCTGCTGTGGGCAGGGACACCTCCCACGAGACCAGACTGCTCAAAGCCCCATCCAGCCTGGCCTTGAACACTCCCAGGGATGGGGCAGCCACAACTTTGCTGAGCAACCTGTTCCAGTGTCTCACCACCCACACAGCAAAGAATTTCTTCCTAATATCTAATCTAAATCTCCCCTCTTCCAATTTAAAACCATTCCCCGTTGTTCTATCACTACATTTCCTGACAACGAGTCCCTCTCCAGCTCCCCTGTAGACTCCCTTCAGGTACTGGAAGGCTACCGTAAGGTCTCCCCAGAGCCTTCTCCAGGCCGAACAGCCCCAGCTCTCTCAGCCTGTTTTAGGAGGGAAGAAACCTTAAAGATCATTAATTTCCAACCCTCCTACCATTGGCAGACACCTCCCACTAGAGCAGGTTGCTCAAAGCCCCATCCAGCCTGGCCTTGAATGCTCCCAGGGACAGGGCATCCACATCTTCTCTGGCAACCTGTTTCAGTGCCTCACTACACTCACAGTAATTTCTTCATAAGATCGAATCTACATCAACCCCCTTTCAGTTTTAAAGCATTACCCCTCGTTCTATCGCTACACTCCCTGACAAAGGTCCCTCTCCATCTCTCCTGTAGACCTCCTTCAGGTACTAGATCTTAGTGCTGTAAAGTCTCCTTGGAGTCTCCTTCTTCTCCAGGCTGAACAACCCCAACTCGCTCAGCCTGTCCTCATAGGAGAGGTGTTCCATTCCTCTGAACATCTTCTTGGCCCTCCACTGGGCCCGTTCCAAATGGTCCATGTCCTTCCTGTGCTGAGGACTGCAGAGCTGGACACAGTGCTCCAGGTGGGGTCTCACCAGAGCGGAGCAGAGGGATGGAACTATCAACTGTTTTGATGAGACAGTTCCTAAACACCCTAAGTTAAGCATTCATATAAACAATATTTTCTGCTTCTAGTCAGTTAAAAATCCATTCCTGGAATTTTGCACCCCCCAACCCTTCCAAATATAGACATATCTTCCCTTCTCTCGTAAGTATGAAAATGAATTTAATAATGCTTTTGTAAAACATTTGGATGCTATGGGAATTAGTAGGTCAGAAAGCCCTTCGAAGCAGTTAAGTAGATCAATGGTTAATACCAAATATTTATAACATTTGGTAAACAGTATACAAGAAATTGTGGCCAGGTTATTTTTTACAGATACTTTTTATTTTCTGCCAACTACAGAGACTCCTGCAATCAAAAAAAGCGGCTTTGTGAAAGAGTGAGGGCCTTTACCATTAATGTCTATGGAATAACGCTACTAAAACTGCTTTATCAAGCAGATCCCCAAAGTTACCAGAACGTCACATAAAACGGCAATCTACTAAAAAAAGTCTTCGGAAGAAAGATTCAATAGCAGGTTTTTGAGTGCCTGAGTTTGTAGTAAATTGGGTAACAGCTTTTTGGAATAGCCTGTAATTATTTAAAGATGATGTTTCATAGTAAAGTGAATGTCTTCTGGAAGAGGATAGGTGACATTCTAGATAGATTCCTATTAAAGCACGTTTTAAAGCAGCTAACAAATAAGTAAGAGAACGTTTTTAAAGGTCTTGATAAAAATGGAAAACTACAAAAAGCTTTCATGTGGAAACAAGACCTAACTACAGTGCTCTTCAGATTAACCTTCCCAGTCAAATTTTGGGCTTGCAGCCAACTTCTGGAAAATGCACACATGTGAGCCAGCTCCCTGAAGTCACCTAGCCTTGCTCAAGAACACCTGAAAGGCCTGTGCCTGTAGAAATAAATACTTAGAAGAGATGTATTTTTCTGAGCTTAAGCACACAGATTTTAGCAGAATAAAGCATTCCGTGCAATAACTGGTACTTTCATGCCAGCCCAGCTGTAACTCCAGGCAATTGCGTCCCGAGTTCAACCAGGAACTGCGGCTCACAGCAAGGCAGCGTGACTGCAAGGTCAAACAGAGAGGTTGTTTGCAAGCTAGGAAATAACCTAAAGTAAAAAAAGTACTTTATTAGAAATTATACATATGATCCGTCCTGCATATTCTCAACAAGGGATCTAGAAGGAAAGGGTTATAGGAAAGGAACTTATTTACATAACATACACAGAGCTGGACATTTTAAGAGGATCAGTCCTACAAACAAGAGGTTGACATTTGTTGAAACAAGACTCATGATGTTCAAAGCAGCCACCAGTAACACATTTGCACATTCCTTGATGGGGAACTGCAGAACCAGCTAGAAAAATTCAGTTATGTTTGAGCACATCCCAAATTACTTCACAAGGTCTCTTTAGATGCTCCCGTGAATTGTTTTTTGGGAAGCACGGGTGCTTCCCCTTTATACCCTTGCGCTGGGGAATTCTTGGGATGCACAGCCAAAGATGCAACTCTTGCATAAAAACGTCAGACATTCAGAATCTGAAAGAGGAAAGTGAAAGGCACTTATGCTTAAGAAAAATATAATAAAGGTAGAAGCTGCAGGGAAATTTTACAGAGGCAAAATCATCCTTCACAGAGAAGCTGGAGAAATGCACAAGAATTAGAGCTCCCCAAAGACTCAAAAGAGGTGTTTTTGTTAATCTGGACTATTAAATACTGTTAGTGACTCAGTGTATTCCAGAAAATATCTGCTTTCTTTAATAGTCCTAATAAGCGTTCCGCACATAAAGTCAGCCCCACACATAATCAGTACTTTCTTTTACATTTACTTGTCTCTAAAAGATTATATTTAATTTAATTCTGTAAATTTATTTCCAGTATACCTAAAAACCCGCAGTGGCACAGAGAAATAATACTTTTATGAATGGAATTTCCATGCTTGAGCTATTCAGACACATTTTCACACAACAGAACTCTTTAAAATATGCTAATTTTTGATGCAGTTAATAACTTCTCTTTCCTTAGCTGATACCATCTGTTAATTTATACTCCGTGGACTGGAGCAAGAGGTAAGCACTGATGTATACTGTCATTTATACCACTGCTACAGACTGAGACCATCCAGGTTGACAGAAAGAAGCCACCAGGTGAAATGGGTGATGAAGATCTGTTTGTAGCACTCTGAGCTCCCTGGTCAAGAGACATGGACAAGGGTCTGGCTCTCTATGGTCCTTGAATCATTGAGGGCCTAAAAGTAATTAACTTGAATAAATAACTACTGTGTTTTGAGGGTTTTTTTTCCCTCATGTTACTGTATCCAAACTATGCAGATTTCCATAAAGCAGAAAAACAAACGAGTAACCATGACCTTAAACCCTTCTGATTAACTAGTGTCCAAGATGCATTAAAAAAAAAAAAAATTAGAGCCAAGAGGAAAAATAGCACCAAAAGGAAAAAATACAAGAGGTTACATGGCTAGTGGAAGGTATAACACCCAAGAAGGTATTCAGGTAATTATTTACTCTGTAAAGTTGTAGCACTACATCTGTAAGCAAACTGGCAACTAACCATGTTTGGTGTTAGAAATAACACCAATGCTTCAAGAAGTTGAAAGAATATATTTGCCAGAGTGACGGGTCAATTACTCAGGAGCTTCATTATTATGCAGGACACCAGAAGCTTCCCTTTCCTCCAAGCTACCACTAATTGCTCCTCCAGCAGACCCAAGTAAGCACTCCCATGGAAGCGTGAAATTTTCCTCATGGAGAAGGGAAATCACTCCCTCTTTTCTCCCTAACTTTAACCAATGCTTCTCTGTCATCTCCAAAACAGCACTCTGAAGTTTTGTGATACACGGTTTCTAGTCCCATGAACTTGCCAACTTCTTTAAGACCAGTAAAAGAACCGAGTGCATGTTAAAAATCCTACCAGCTCACCTTTCGCCGCAAAGCACCGGGGCAGGGGCTTGTGAGCTGTTCTTGATGCTCAATTTTGAGTCAGCTTGCTCAGAAAAAAGCATTTGGGAGCTGGGAGGTAAAGGTATTATTAAGGAACGTAGAAGCCCTCTCTGTCTTTAAATCAAATTTCAAACCAGTATCTTGCATATGAAAGTATTTAATTGTTACCAGAATGTCTATCATGAGGCGTTCAATGTACTTTAAAAAAATAATTATCCATAACTGATCTGTCAAAACAATCTTCCAATGGAGATGATGTTCAAAGACCACAAACTGAATACAAATTTTTGAAAGGATTAATTTTACATAGTCGCATGGAAAGCACGCTCTGATGCTCACATTAATCACATTCAAACCTCATTAGATAGATACAAGATCAGCATACTGACCTACAAGAGCAACCTACATTAAGATGCTGAGAGGCAACAGTCAGGAGACTTTCAAGGGCAAATATTAAATTTTATAATCTGATATATGAACCATAACTGTATTAACAGTAAAAAAAAGAGAAAGTGTCCTCTGCTACTGCTACTATTGGATTGTTAGAGAAGAATGTATTAGAAATGGGTAATTACGTTGATGTCACGAATACGTTTGCACAACTTGAAAAACTTCAGGCACTGGGAAATGCTGCTGAGCCAATTAAATGTCCCAGAGATTAAAGTGTGCTTATCTGGAGTGTACTTTTTCACAGCAGTTCTTACCAGCCTCAAGTTTACTTTGCTCTTAACCAGGCAATCAACCAGCTGGAGCATCAGCGTGCAATAACAAGCATCCTTCAGCGGCAGCTTGTCTCTCTACCAGCTATAAATGACTCAGCTGCTCACCACATGCTCCAGAGGTTACTTTGCTAATATTACAGCCATACAGCACAGCATCCTTTCCCTCAAGAGTAGGGCTTGTTTTGTTGGGTCTTTTTTGTTTCTTTGGTCTTTTTTGTTATTCAGACCTTTTTTTTTTCTTTTTTTTGAAGCATGGTATGACTGCCTTGATCACCAAGAAAACTAACTTTCACTTCTCCCAGGCCATATGCAGCCTTGAATTAAAAAATAAACACGTGCCAGGTGGTGCCTTTTTCAAAAGGGTGTGTAGGTGAAAACAAACTGTAAATGCTAAGGAACTTTGAGCAAGGGAAAACATTAGAATAGCCCAATTAAAATTGAAATGATCCTCCTGCGTGTTTATTTTTACATAAAATTTTCTCTTCCAGTTTTTAGTCGATAAACAGCTGTTACACCAGAACATACATTTTTAAAAAAACCCACAGGTTAATGGGGGGGGGACAGACAGGACCTAGCCTTGATGGTATTTCTGCAATGTGAAACTTGGAACTAGCAATATGAACAGGAATAAAGTTAAAATATTTATAACCCTGATAGCTTTATCTGAAAAGCTCAGCTCCTGGCAACATGCAATCAAAGGAATGAACAGCTTTTCTTTTTTTTCATGTTTTAATTTGACACTAACAGGCTTGTGGGAAGCAGTGGGGGAAAAGGCATTATTACGGTGTGGTTTTTTCCTATGGTCAGAATCGTGAAGCTTCATAATTAACAGTTCTGTATGCAGAACAGACAACTCCTGAAAAAAAAAGAATAAATAAATTATAATCCTGTATTGGAACACTTTCAAGGAGCTGAGAAAAACAGAAGAACAAGAGACATGACATGAGAAAATAACAAGCAGTAGCCTTGTACACACATATGGTAAAAAGATTAGAAAAGCCTGCAAATTTGAAAACTAATATATCTGCTGATGAGCAATAAAGGTTCTCGCAGTGATCTGTGTTCTTTACTGGGCAGCTCTGATTTCTGTACCAGACTCCCTGTTACCTTCACATCACGGTTTCTAACCTTGACTTCATCGTGATTATTGACAGGCATCAACTGAGAAGGCATCCTTCAAAGAAATGTGCTCCCTGGATGAACGCTCCTGGTGCGTGCAAGTAACAAAGCCAGCAAATATACACGCCAATAAAAATTGTTATGTTTTCTAAGGAGTCTGCAGGGTTCCAAATGACAGTAGCACCACGTACTGAATCTGAATTAGATGGCTGTCACATCCTTATCCACCTCCTTATTCAATTGAGCTGAAAGATATTTTGACATTTTAATGTGATCAGTACTAGCAGAAACAAGAAACTTCAAGACCGTGATTTTTACGACACAGTAATAGCAAGGGACTGCTATATTTCATGGTAGAATGATGCTTATAGAGGTATAAAACCCAAAATGTGCTACAGACCAGCAAAGCAGCGGGATCTCCCAGCAGCTGGTGATCAAACACTGTGCAATTTGAGCAGAGCAACTTGTGTGACTTGGTTCCTATTTAAGAGCAGGGCCCTGTGTCCCGAGTTTTAAGTTGTTGACAGAATCCTGAAAGTCCCCTGAAACTGACCCAAAGTCATTAAGCCCAGGATGAAAGCACCGAGCGAACTCTGCATAGTTTCATGCAGGGCTCTTGGTGGGTACAGAATGGCCGCCCTTCCAGGAGCAGTGATCCATTACAATTTCCATGCGCTGCTCCCTGTAACACGGCTGGGAGCCCACGTGGCAGCGGTATGCTCAAGTCAATTCACTGACCTCTGTAAGAGGACACCGTGAAGCCTACTCTTCATTCCCGACAAACTGGCCCAGTACTGGGCTGAAAGGAAGTTATGGTCTGTGCTACAGAGGTAACACGCTTAAGGTACCATCTCAACCACCATCTTCAGTTTTGGTCCCCTCACTACAAGAAAGACATGGAGATTCTGGAGCGTGTCCAGAGCAAGGCAAGGAAGCTAGTGAGGTGTCTAGAGAACAAGTTTTATGAGAAGCAGCTGAGGGAGCTGTGGTTGTTTAGTCTGGAGAAGAGGAGGCTGAGGGGAGACCTTATTGCTCTTCATGACCACCTGAAAGGAGGTTGTAGCAAGCTGAGAGTTGGTCTCTTCTCCCAAGTTACAAGTGACAGGAACAAGAGGAAATGGCCTCAAGTTACACCAGGCGAGGTTCAGATTGGGTATTAGGAAAAATTTCTTCACCAAAAGTGTTGTCAAACACTGGAACAGGCTGCCCAGAGAAGTGGTGAAATCACCATGCCTGGAGGTATTTAAAAGACGGGTAGAGGTGGTGCACAGAGACATGGTTTAGTGGTGGTTTTGGCAGTGCTGGGTTGATGGCTGGACTTGATGATCTTAAAGGTCCCTTCAACTTAGATGATTCCATGAGTCTACAGAACACTTTATAATCGATGGAAAGAACAATATTACACAAAAATAAAGCTTGAACTTTCTATAAATAAACTCAGACTATCCTAAATTTAAACCTATCAAGTAATACCTGCTATTACTTGCTATCAGTAATCTCACGCAAGAGCATGATGTAGATGTGAGCGTTCTTGAAACCACTGTGTAAAAGCCTAAAATATATAGCACGGTTGAGCATTTTACCAGCATGTTTTTATCTTATTTAGGTCTTTATCTATTATGTAGGTAGCTGTGTAGATGTGCACGAGCTGGGTGCTGCGTTTCTACCAGGATGGCAACAATCCGTGGGGCTCCACAAAGCATGTTGAGTTTCCCACAGAGTTACAGCGAGAATTTAGAAATCTGCAAAATAAGCATCAAAGCCAGTGAAACTCTCCGGGAGTTCTTTGAGTGGTGGTACACTACATGAGTAAAACCTAAGAGTACAATTGCAAAATATAGCAGCAGGACTAGATCACTAAAAAACATCCAATATTGTAGACTGAGTTGGCAATCAATTAGCACTGCCACGTTGAAGAAAAGTATCAGAATGAAACTTAGTTTAGCATCATAGGAAACCTTACGATATTCCAGTTTATAACGTGATGCATTATCTAATAGGTAATACACATATAAATCCCAAGCTTGCCTGAGGGTGACGCTTCCAGAAGTAACAGAATTCAGATGAAGCATCCATTCTGTTGTACCGCAGAAACCAAGTATTAATTGTCTTCTCAAAATCTGACCTTTTTATGGTGGTCATGTGAGAACTCAGAGCAGAACCGTAACAAATAGCCTGTCAAATCTGAAAAATTTAGACTCAGATAAGAAACAAAATGGCTCTACAACTAAGGTTCTGGTCAGCTTTCTATTGACGGTATCGCTGAAAAGGATTGCTGAAGTTTTAACCTATTAATTTTCACTAAACACAGAAAGTTCCCTTTCAAATTCTCATGCAGTAACAACAACTCGCAAGCGTACAATATTAAGTAAAACAGATGAAGTGCAGGACAGCGGGTGAACATACAGAAACAAAATACTTGGTTACATAAAGAAACAGCAAGCTGATTAATCTAGCCGTCTGGGTTGCTCTCCACATTTCTCACACTCCCAACTGGGATGCTGTGTATTTTAAGGACAACCTGCATATTGAGCAAACAAAACAAAACAAAGCAATGCAACCCAGCATTCATACAGATCGATTGATGTGCTCGCTATATATATATATATCTTATTTTGCAGACAGAAGGTCACTATGGAAGCAGCATATTCATTTTGTAAACTTCACGCCACCCCACTAAACTGCAGATATTATTTTTAGTTCTCCCTAGCACTAAGCAGACAGGGAACCCAAGGCGCAGTGCCAAGATGTAAACCCACTCCTTCTGAGCTGGCTTTAATCGTGTTGCCTTGCTCCCACTCTGCTCCCGTGTTTAGGTCAGCAAATTTCCTCAAGGCTAAATCTGAATACATGCACACATATGCCGTGGATAAGCTGGGTGTGTTTCTTCATGAATAATTCAGATAAAAGTATGATGTGTTGCTCCTACTGAAAGACCCACTTGATTTTTCTCTTTTGGCAAGGTTCGTCTGAAAGAGTGCTGCTGAAGAGAAGCCAAGATCTTGCCTCTATTTATAATGTACTTGGTTTATAAAAAAAAGTGGATTCTCTTTACAGACTGTTTTGTATTGCTCAAGCTTGCAGTCCTGCTGCATAGAAAATTAAGAGACTCACATTGAGTATGACCACAAAGTCAGGCCAGAAATATTTTCTACAAAAAGGAAGTTTGTTTAAAATCTTTCCTCATAAAAAAAAAAAACAAAGTCTTGCACACAAGCCCAAAGCAAATGTTACAGCACGAGCAGTATTTTCCATAGAAAGCTCTCCTGTCAGATCCTACAGGATTTGCACATTACGGCAATATTTCAACATCTTAAATTATGGTGGGGTTTTTTTGTTTGTTTGTTTTAAGTATAGTTATCATAGCTTGGAATCACAGACTCATTGAATGGTTACAGTTAGAAGGGACCTTAAAGATCATCAAGTTCCAACCCCCCTGCCATTGGCAGGGACACCTCCCACTAGACCAGGTTGCTCAAAGCCCCATCCAGCCTGGTCTTGAACACCTCCAGGAATGGGGCAGCCACAGCTTCTCTGGGCAACCTGTTCCAGTGCTTCACCAGCTTGTTTGGCAATCTGTATCCTAAATTGCTTAAATGACTGCCATAAAAGTACCATGACACTGAGGGCAGTGTGGCATTTATCTCCATGCCAAGTATGGCAACAGGTCATACACGTGAACCCTTCTCTTTCTAATCTGCACACTAGCAGGAATTAATTTTTTCACCTCAGGCTACTGAAGCCGTAACTTTGCAGTCTGTGACAGAGCCAGGGCAGGCAGGAAGGGCAGAGCTTTACGTGTGCACTGCAGCCCACCACGGACACCAACCTGAAGGCCAGGCTGGATGCGACTTGGACCAACCTGGTCTAGTGAGAGGTGTCCCTGCCCGTGGCAGGGGGGTTGGAACTCGATGATCTTTGAGGTCCCTTCCAACTCTAACCATTCTACGATTCTGTGATTAGGTCACACACCAGCTGGAGGGTTTAGCTGGAGTTTAAGTGCTGTTTTGTTCCTACCCTTCCAGCCCAGGGTTTCTAAAGAAAGCAAGTAGTTCCTCTCTGGCAAAAACAGCTCTGTTAAGCGCGTACTACCCTACTTCTATTTTTATTTAGAAATCCTACTGTAACTTCAGATCGAGTTGTTAAGAATAATCAAGCCAAAGCCGAGAAACAAACTATGAGAAGGCACACAAAAATATGTTTCAGTGAGTTAGCACTGTATGTCCTTGTCTTTCACTGCTGTTACTGAATATTTACTCTAGTTCAGAAATACTCAAGAACCCACAGACCACTGACTACTCCCGAAGTTCCTGGGACATTGCTCTATTTATATTTTTTTTATTTATTTTTTTTAATGAACATAACAGGAAACCCATACCAGTGTCACAGAGTACATATTCAACATCAGCATCCTAAAAAAATAAAAATAATAATACTTATTAATCTTGCTAGGGAAGGAAAACAAAATTGGCAACAATCTGGAAAGCAGTCATTGCTATGCCCAAGAGGATAATATTCTGACTTCCCACAACACGTTTTTTGATGCATCAAGGATCTCTAAACAACATAAACAGCACCGTGCAGATCTACATGCTCTTACCAAGAGAAGTAACGAAATAAAACATAACCCCAGACACTTCAACAGAGCCAGTTACTTGTTAAGGTTTATCAATGTACAAAAATGAACTGCACAACTGAAATACACTTAAAACCAAGTCAGCTATAATGGGAAGGGTTAAACCAAACTGCCAGGGATGGTGGAATTGGGAAAATGCCACTTTTATGGCATTGGTTTTATCTTATTTAATAGCTTCTACAAGTCTTTCACACAAGCTCTGAACAAGGATCTCTCTCATGTTTGCTTTTAAATTAATTTAATCCTTCAGTAAAGTGCCATGTGCTCGATACTGTAGAATTCTGCTTATCTTCAGTGGTTCCAGAGATGCAGAAGAAGAAAGAAAAAAAAAAAAACACCTTAGCATACTGCCCTTCAAAATTCCCAGAAGAGATCTTTTTAAAAGCCTATCTAATTCTGAAATGATGAGACAATAAAAAAAGGAAATTATGGATTCAGTGAGAAGGCAAGCAGATTTGAGTGAAGATGAAGATAACTCACTATTACAAGTGACTTATAAAGTCAGGAAATACGGTTTATTAGATACAATTCCTCCAAAACATTACACTGAATTTCCAAATGGCATCAAAAGCCCGTTAAAAAAAAAAACACAAACAACATAAAACTGTATCATTTTTCTTTTTGCAGCAGTTCAACTTACGTATTTTGCCTCTCTGATGAATGACACAAAATGAAGAGAACTGTAATGCATCCAGGTAACTGTTTATTTAGCTTGTGACATCTCTCAGAGGCTTTGAACAGCAAAATAAAATTTAAGACGTTCTACATGCACTGCCATTCACCCTGTCTGAACAATCTTCATGGCATGACAGCCTTTGAAGTACCTGTCCCAGCTTTTTGTACAGTTGACTCAAGTAACTAAAACCTCGTGAAAGGACACAAAAGTCACGTTTAAGCACCGCAGCTGAAGCCAACACACGTTTCACCTCTGGAGAGTGAAATGATACCTAGAGGCCCCACTGCTGCCATGGTTTTCCTTCTGTTTGGTTTTTTTTTTTGCCCACAGAGGGTNCTCAGCAGCACCATGCTCTCCAGAAGAGGGCCAAGTAATTAACTTCTCATTGGAAGCCCTAATTCCCGTAGCGGGGAGGGGGAGGACTAAGCAGCAGATTCCACTTACAGGAGGGATGGCTTCAAGCAGGCTTTGCCTCAAACAGCGGGACATAAGGCTGTTCATTCCAAGTTGTATGGCTGCTGCAGGGAGGTGGAGGTGAAGGACCACAGCTTCAGATGATGGCAAGTTTTGCACTGGTAGAGCACGACTGGGCTTAGAATGAAGACTGACTGGGTTATTCAAGATACATAGTTAAGTTTTACATCCTTTTCCCTGTAGTCCTCAACACACTGGTAAAACTAATCCTCTACAACATGAACAGGCTTCCCCTGACCAATGCTGAGAGGAAGACTGAATTAGCAAACTACTCCTCAGATCCACAGGACTGCCAAGTATGTTTATTTGCCCACCTCACCGACCTAAGACTAGTTAATGCACCTGGAAAGGGAGAAGAAAAAAAGTTCATGGATGAAAACCTGCATATCCAAAACTGACGCGTCATCTCTGGTACCCGAAAGAGATGACAAAACAGGAAGTCACAAACTTCTGGTGAACCTGGGGTAACCTCTTCCACCTCTTCTGTGCCTTCAGCCCCACTCCGACACTCTGTATTGCCCTTTTCCACTTTGAAGAACTCTTCAGGGCAGGTGTAGTTAGTTGTTCATGACAGTATCACACAGCATCTTGCATTAGCGATGCTCTAATTTATTTTGGAGCCCACGTTACTGAATATGGTCTTGATGTACCTATTTGTGTCAGAACATAAGGTCACAGATATTATATTACAGCCTATGCAAACCAGAAGTGCACCGATCCTGTTTATAAATTAAGTCATTTCACTCTGTTGCCTTGAGTTTGCCTTCCAGCTGCCCTCAAACACTGCACTATTTAATGACCCATACAAGACTTCCAGCAGGTCTTGTCTTTTTACCCTAGTCATCTCCTTGGGGTCTCTAAAGACGCCACAGAAGAGTGCAGAATGCAAAGGCAGACAACGCCACAATTCACATACAGGACAAATGATAAAAGCCACACGGAAATAAACTCTTCTGTTTTTTTTTTCTCGTCTCTGAACTTGAAATAGTATCTGAAACCACAAAGGAAACAAAACCAGGTGGCAGAGGACTGCTGGTGCCAGGAGGGGGACCATGCCAACGCTGCTGAAAATTCTGCATGACCTACAGCCTAGATAGCAACCAGTGTGATCGGCTTCCAAAATACACTGCAGTGCTCACCACTTTACCACGGAGAAACTCAAGGTGCTCAGGGAGTTCCAAGCAAATGGAGAAGAGACAGATGGAAGAGATGCAAGGAAGAGTGAGCGGTACACATCAAGTGCTATTTCCACCTCTAGCAGAGATGGGCAGGAGTCAGTCACGCTACTATTCTATGATGATTGTTTAGGAATTGAATCTTTTTTAGCATTCACTTTTACAGGCACTGACTTCAAGCATTTTGGTCTGAGATTTTTACCATCCCTAAAAATCAGACTTTCCATGTTGCCAAAACATACATAAGCTAGCCAAACCTTTGGGAAGTCAGTTTTCTATTTAATTATTTTTAGAAGAAACTGCCTCTACATTTGAAAAACAGGACAGAAAAATGTAGGAACAGATAATCAGAAGAGAAGCCTTGATTTGGTGTGCACAGATACATGCAAGCTCCTTTTTTATATATAAAATAGCCATATTATCTGGTCACCGTATTACCTACAGCAACTCTCAGTGAGTTCACATCATTTAATATATTTATTATTCTATATTTTATTCAGCCTTTCTGAAAATACAGTCCTCCATAATGTCACTTCTACTCTCCAAACAATGATGTGGTTTTCAGCAACTGCAAAAGGAAAAATGAATGATATTTTTTTCCTACAAACACAGCAGATAGAATAATATTTAAAACCATTCCCTCCTTCCACTCCTAAATGAAATGAGATGAAAGGGCTATGAGCATTTAGAAAGAGTTAACAATTGTAACATTTTTATTATTTCTTCTGTTTGGGAAAAGTATCATGGACAAGATGTTCAAAGCTGGAACTTAAAAAGATAGCTTTACAAGGCTAAAGTGAGAAGCACTCTCATTTGCAGAAAAAAAAAAAAAAAAAGAAAAAAAGAAAAAAGAGTGATGAATCTATCATTAAGGAAACAAAAATGAAACTTTAAGCTCTCAACTTTCAGTTCCATTTCCAAAACCTTAAGTCAGATCCTGTTCAAAAAAGATTTTTAACAAAGTTAAAAACTCAAAAAGCTCTCAAGAAACAAACCAAGCAACAAAAACCCAACAAAATAGGGGAGTGCAGGACTTTTCATCTGAGGCTGTATAGGCCCTGTAGGCTGGAGATAATGAGGCTGCTCACCAAACAATTCTGCATTCATCGCAGGCCTTTAGCATCCACGCTTTGTTTCGAGTCATCGCTTTTCAGTTTCTCAACCCATGAATGAAATCCTGACCCACGCAAACTTGGAGAAAATTTTCTTCTGGTCTCTTCAAGACTTGTTTTCTTGATAAAATTGGGACAACCTATCTTTTTTCATGGAAAACATCACTATCTCTTCCCTCAGCAATCAAAGTGCGCCTAAGTTGATCTAGCATCCCAATTTTGCATCTCCCCCATTTCCTGCAGAATCCTTCAAAACCCAGAGCCCAATGTTTTTTATTCACGTCTGTTACACCTATTCAAAGCACATCTTACCAGATGACTCAACCTCTGTTAACATTTGCATACGAACCACAACAATGCTGTACACACACACTTAATACGCCAAAAATTTCCTACTGTTCATCTCGTGCTCCAACGTCACATAAAAATCAAAGCACAAAAGAAGTATGAATGTAAAGACCATGAATTTCCTTCTTCAAAAGTTTCTAACATACATTATTCAATAAGAAGCCTTACAGAATGTGATATTATAACAGCATAAAAACCTCCTTTGAATAGCTAAACCGAAAGACTTTGTACTCTTGTTTTTCAGAATAAACTGCCTTATGGCTTTACTGAAATGTATTATCCAACAGACAATTAACGCACTCTTGGAATAGACAAACGGTTTTGACTCTTAGCCCGTGCAGCGACGACAGAGCCAGGATCTGGGTTACGAGCACTTGTCTCTGGCCCTCTACCTCTCCACTTCTTATCACAGCTTTACTTTATCAGCAAAATTCTCCCTTATTTCTGCTTCATCTTGAGACAGCCCAGTCCCCCTAAATGCGTGGTTACAGGGGAACACCGCAGCTACAGATTATACACACAAGGGCTGAACCCCACTGAGGTCTTGTCATGGTTCTAAAAGAACATTGGGGTTTGTTTTCATAGAATCATAGCATCATAGAATGGTTAGAGTTGGAAGGGACCTTAAAGATCATCAAGTTCCAATCCCCCTGCCATGGGCAGGGACACCTCCCACTACAGCAGGTTGCTCAAAGCCCCATCCAGTCTGGCCTTGAACACTTCCAGGGATGGGGCAGCCACAACTTCTTTGGGCAACCTGTTCCAGTGCCTCACCACCGTCACAGGAAAGAACTTCTTCCCAATATCTAATCTAAGTCTCCCCTCTTCCAATTTAAAACCATTACCCCTTGTCCTATCACTCCACTTCCTGACAAAGAGTCTCTCTCTTTTACCTCAAACCAGGACAGGTCTGCACACCAGAACATTTTCCTTTCATAAACCAGCTTGGATTAGCTTTGAAAACCTGTAACAATATATTTGGATCATTGCTTATAAGGTTTCTAAAAGAAATACAAAACGCATTAAGTCCTTGCTTAACTGGAGAAGACAACTAATAAAAATCAATTACAGTATAATTACAGTTAGGATGCCAGTTCACGTTAAATAAAAAAATCCCCCAAACAAGCTTTTTCATGTTTAAAAAAGAAAATGCACAGTCTACGCAGCATAATAATTTTTTTTTTTAAAGTACCGAAAGGGATCAGACCATAAGTCTCTCCCTCAGAGAACAGGGGACTCAAGGCAGTTGTCAAACAGCATTGATTCGTTTCACACAATTAAAATCGGGTTTACAGAATGAAATTAGTATTTCATGGTAAAAGCGTGTTAAAGTTGAGCTGGAAAACACTAATTGAAAGGGCTCTTCTTGGTGGCTGGGAGAACATCTGCTATATTTCTGAACTCCAAGTTTTGGCTTAAAAAAGAAAATAAAGAGATCTGCTCCTGGGGTTGCGAAGAAAATCTGCCAAATACAAAATGAGACGATGCTGTCATCTGACATCTACAGACAGGCTCCATGCATCCTAGATAATTCTCCAATGACAACAATACAAAACTAGCAAACCTCTGGCTGCTATTCAGAAGCTACTAGCCAGCACTAACACAGACGGCTACCCTCATCCACTTCAGCTGGTTGCTGCTCTGAAAATTGATGAGGAGTGGCAAACACTGTCATAAATCTGAAGGGGAAAAAAAAAAAAAAGGGCAAAACCTTCTGTTCCCATCCTCACCAGTCAGATGGATCCAGAAGTTTTCTCTCCCCTGGCAATTAAAGGGCAAAAGAAAAGGCACACACATGCACCCCCACTAATAAAAGCATCTTGGCACTCACCCTCGTATCGACAGCTGAGCTCTGGGCTTGACGCTGCGCCAAAGTGCTACTCCAGAACAGGAGTCAACCCACCAGCTCCTACTTTTCAGCTCCAGCCCCAATTTGCAGGCTTTTCAAATAAAAGGTGAAGAGGTTTTGCACCCCCTCACTCTCTCCTTCAGTCACAGCAAAGAGCATTCAAAGGCATCATCTTCCCACCTGATGTTATCAGAGCCCATACTGCATCAGCCTTTTATTGGTCATCTGCTAAAGAAATCTGCAGGGACTGGCAAAAAGTACTGCTTTTCTTCAGCAAGTGACAGTCCATTTCATGGTCACAGCAAGCGGACGTGCATCCCAGACACGGAGTGGTACCACTGGTGGACAAAGCAGTGGGCTTGAAGCAAAAATTTTCATCCTCAACTACATTGTACATTCTGTTTTGTTTTAACTACCACACTAGCACTAATCTCTTGGAAGTCAATTGTCATCCTCTCACTTTCATTGTTGACATCCACCGTTAAAACATAAAAAGTTACAGCTAGCTGTCTTCTAACTCAAAAGACCACACAACGTTCTCCTGATACCCTTCCTTCACTCCAGGGTGATTTAGCTGAACTTAATACCGCCAAGATGGGTAACATCGCGGCTTTGTAGTCATCTCCAGCCAGTCTGAAGTCAGTAGAACCACTGAAAAGGCCATCCCACCCTTCCCCTTCTTGGCCAGGTCATCGCTACCTTGTGTCTCCAACCTACCTGTGTTGACGTAAAACGGTTATAGGGTTGTACAGTAAAGCAAACAAGGGAAACGGTTTGGAACTAATCCAGTAAAGGGGTTGAGGAGGGGTAGGAACCCAGTTTAACACAGGTCAATTCCCTGACCTTGTTTGCCTTGCGGCCGCACAAGGAGCTGTGCTGCCACTGAGGACAAAGCCAAGGGGAAGGAAGGAGGTCTGAAGAGGACAGGACCCGCTCCTCTCTGCAGCGGTGCCAACCGACATTGGCTGGAAGCGACCGTAGCCCAAGATGGAAAATGAGGTCGTCTTAAAATAACAGCTGTGAAAAATACTTTCTAAGCTAGTATGCACCACGAGGCTCACGTTACCAATATGAAACAGAAGTCCCGCACTTGAAGGTCTAGCAGGCGCACAAGAACAGCATCTACTTTATAACAAAACAATTAAGAGCTTCAGAAGGAGATTTTCAGAGCTAGCAACCTGCAGCCTGATTTCATCTGCTCAGGACTAGGCATAAGCACAGATCAACCTGCACAGACTTAGCCAGCCAAGCCTCAATGAATGATAAAAAATAAAAATCCATCCTTTTCTCCTTCTGATACCTTAAAAAACTCACCTTGCCTGTTAGTCAGACGCTTATGAATCACATCACTGACTGTGCATCTACTACCCTCATTGTGGTTCTTTGTCTAAAAATCACGTGCTGAATAACCCTCGTGCGAGGGACTCTCTCTTTATTAATGATAACAAGGCTAAAGAACAGCTTGTCAGATAAAATTCAGACCACATTATCAGAACGAGACTGTAGTTTGTAAAAGGGAACTTGTTCATGATAAAAAGTTCCTTATATAGGCTTTACCTATAGCATCAATCTGATTTAATTCCGTATACAAAAGGACATTTTCCTCCATGAGGGATGATATATGGACAAAAGGTTTAGTCACAAGCAGCCTCCCAGAAGTAAATGTATGTAGTTTTTTCATGTTCACAAGAGTAACAGGGATCCGCTATCTTACAGAATGAGGTTTTCTTACAAAGTCGTGGTAGCAGAGCAGACCTACCCCAGAAGTAAATTTGATACAGCAGCTGCCAATGGCAGGTACCTGGATTCCCTTCAGTCCATATGGTCAGACTCCTAAAGGGACATTTTGGCTCCTCCCTTGCCAGACACAATCCCCTCCATTTCATGCTCTTTCTGCGTGCTTTCTCCTGGCAGGACACAACGGTGGCAGCAGTCACCAACAAGTTCTGCCGAGTTACCCTCCACTCGAGATATCTCCTGTTCTGCCTTTGATGACAGCCCAGGCCAAGCTATGCACACAACCTAAATCCCTCCAGTATTATAATCTCTTACAGTGTGTCAGCTCAAACTAAAAATTAATACACTAAAAACTTTTCAGTTTTCTTAATGCTTCCTACTCTCTTCACTAAGACAAACAAACAAACCCCAAACCAAACAACTGAAACCCAAACAGCTGTTCAGTACTTCTACTAAGTCAGTTAACATTTTCAGTGAGACCCAGCATTAGAAACCGCATGCGTTTTTGCTCCATACGTGTCAGCGACACCCGAGGGGAAGGTGCCTCAATTTACTCGAGCGAAGGATTGTTATTGAAAGGCCTTTTTCTTGCCCTAATCACACCAAATCCACGATCAAACCTGCTCATCAAACCATCATCGCTCCCATAACCCTCACCAGGGAGGAGGGAGCCGTCTGCTGCACATCTGATGCAGGAGCCAAAGGCTGTTGTAGAGAGTCGGGAAAATACAGTCTTACTGTTTTGTTTTTTTTTTTTTTTTCCAGTTGGCACCTCATCAACAATGTCTCCACCCAAACCTAGGGTTGTTTGTAGCGCTACTGAGTGTGCCTAAGTACAGCCAGGTGTCCTTAGTGTGACCTGTCAGCAAAATAGGGACCGCTGGCCACATAGGATGGTTTCGATGCCCAATGGGGGGGTCTGCGGAGCCTTGAAAGCACCTTCCCGGCCACCCGAGTTCAACATTTAGGCCACCGTAAGGACAGTTTAATGCAAATCCTGCATTCCTCTCATAAATTGTGCACTTGTCCCTGGCAGGGTGTGAGGGTGAGAAGGAGAAAGGAAGGGGGCTGCATCCCGCAGGGGCTGGTACCTCCTGGCCTGGCAGGTGGCTGGGTCGAGGCTTGGGGACAGGGGGTGACACGGCACCCCACGGCCAGACGGGATTGTGTGACACCCCCCATCCCATCCCATCCCATCCCATCCCATCCCATCCCATCCCATCCCCTGCCTCTTCCCGCGGACCCCAGGGGGAGCACCCAGCGGGCACAGCCGATCCCAGGGAGGGCTCCCTCCACTCCGCGGGTGGGTGCGTGTGTGGGTACCGGTGTCCCAGCACCCCGCAAAGCCCATCCGAACACAACGACCCCCTTCCGCCCTTCGGGAGGGCAGCGCCTGGGATGGGGGTGAGGGGATGACCCCGGTTAGCGCCCCCCACCCCCTTTCCCGTCCCTTTCGGCCACTCGCCTGGTTGGGGTCGGTGGCTCTGAAGACGTGGCAAGCCATGGGCGAGTCGGGGTTGTCGGGCTGCGCCTTGATCAGGTAGGCGAAGTAGGTGAGGTCGTGGCTGTTGTGGATGAAGCGGGCGATGTGCTGCGCCTTGTGCTCGAAGATGAAGACGGCGGGAGCGGGGCTGGCGGGGCGGCCGGGGCCGGCGGGGACGCAGCGCAGGGTGGGGGTCCCCACCAGCAGCAGCACCTCCCGGGCCGGCACCCCGCTGCCCACCGAACCACCGGGTTCCTGCCGCTGCTGCCCGCGGCGCCGGATCTCCGCCATCAGCCAGGGCAGCATGGGCAGCGTGGTCCGACGGTCCAGGCAGGACGAGCCCACGTACCACAGCCTGAACCGCTTCTCCCCCGCCACCGCCGCCGCGGGCTGCGGGTCGGCGTCGGGCTCCGGTTCCAGGGGGTGGGAGAGCGGCTCGCCATCCCCTCGCTTCTCCATGGCGGGTGGCCGGGCGGATTTTTGCTTCCCCCCGCGTTAAACCCGCATCTCCCCCGCAGCCGCGACGCCCGGCTACCCTCCCTCCTGCCTGCTCGCCCACCCGAGTGGGGTCAGCCCGCGGGGAGGGGAAGGACGGCCGAGTCACCCTCCTCCTCCTTCTTCTGCTCCTTCTCCTCCTCTTTCTCGCCGCCCCGGGGAGGAGCGGGGAAGCTACGCCCCGAGCGGGCACCGCCAGCCGGCTCAGGGGCGGGACGGAGCCGCCTCGGGTTCTGAATACAAACACAACGTGGGCCCCTGGGTTCTTCTCCCCGGGGATGCCGGTGCTGGGGGATGATGATGCCCTGCGGTCCCGCAGCCTGGCCGCCCGCCGGGGAAGGAGGAGGTCTGCATGGCGAGGAAGGTGGCGGAGCTTGGAGGGAAGGAGCTGGGCGCCTTCCGCCTCTCTTCGCGAAAGCTCCCAAGGTTGTTTTTTGGTTTTCCCCGAATTATTTTTGCTTTTTGGCGAGCGGGGGGGACGCTGGGGAGAACCCACCCCCGCCGGAGCCAGCGGGGTCCCGGGCCGCCCCCGCCCGGGGGAGAACGAAGCTCGTCGCAAACTTGCAGAGGTGTTGCAGCAGTGTCTCCCTGCCAAGTCAGAGTTTAATTAAGACAGATTTTTAATTTATTTTTTTTTCCTCTAGGTTTCTTTTTCCTGCTTGAGCCGTTGGGGTTTTTTTTGTTTTGTTTTGTTTTGTTTTGTTTTTTTCTTCCTCTCTTCGCTATCGCGATATCTTCTGTTAGCGAAAATAAAATCCGCCACCTACTGTAAATGTTAGCAACTTGTCTCTACCTGAGAAAGTAGCTGGAGAAAGCTTTTTCCAGCCGTGCAGCATCCATATCCATTTTGATACTGTCAGCCTTAGTGACCGTCCTTGCCTTTGTAGCTGGCATTAATTCCCAGTGATGTGCTATTACGGCAACAGTTTTAACCCTGCCCTAGAGGGGAATAAAAAAAACAAAACCCAAAAGTAATAAATCTGTCTCTTGAGTTCCAGAGCAACCGCATAATTTGAGGCTGCGTGCTAGATTGTGTAGGCAGAGGAGGGGTCACGCATCACAGCAGGTCACAAGGGTCTGAACTGGCACAAAAACTGTCACGTTAGCAATATTTTAATAGTGCTGCAAGCAACTGTGCTCATTTCCCCAGCAAAGGATTTTGCTTTTCTGTTTGTTTGGGTTTTGTTGTTCCCCCCCCCCCAGTTTAATCATCTGGTTGAATGCATTTTGGCTTATTGGTTGCCATTTTCAGTTTTAATGTTCAAACTCGGAAAGACCTCAAATATACCTTATCCTACAGAATCTTAAAATGAGCTGGTTTTAGAACAGCCAATGCGAAAAGTCTGGAGTAGGCTGGACACCGGCTTTAATATCTACTAGAACGGAAGGATTTAAAGCCAGAACAGAATTGCTTTCCCAAGCTATTTTCACACGCGTTAACATCTGAACTGCGCTAAAATAAAACCGGCCAAATTTTGTGGATCGCAAACCTAAAACAATTCCTCATCCCTTCAGTCTGCACCGTTTGCATTAACCCCTTGGGAATGTGGCTTGAGATGTGCTTCGGCATTGCGGGATGACAGTTTGGGAGCCGCCAGCATCCTCTTAATGGCCCACCTGGAAGAAGACCCGTTCCCTTCCTGGAAGCAGCCCTGGCCCTGGTTGGATGCTGTGGTGCAAACTGCTCGGTCCTCTGCCAGGTCCGTTCCGCCAGCCACTTCTAATTGAAGTGACAGCCCCTCCGTGCAGATCCCGTTGTTGGCACAAAGGAAGCAGCTGCTGGCGTTGGGGGGTGGGTGAAGAGGGGCATCGAGACCCACCACTCACTCCTTTTTGGCTGGTGAGATGATTCCTCTGGAGCGTGAAGCTGCAATTCAAGTCGCTTGAGGGCCAAGACCCACTTAAGCTCCCAGGAAACGGGAGCTGGGATTGCATTAAAACAGTGGAAAAACCCCCTTGTACATTGTGCTGTGACATTTTCAGGTGGGATAACCATGAAACGGCTCTTAATGAAGCAGCCTAAGGGGGAAGCTGCAACACGCTGAATTGCTGCCGCTGCTTACGAACGCCACCTCCGAGGTTATTAGATCCCTTTATATTATGTTTGTCCATGACCTACCAAAACCAGGCTGAGGACAACCACCTAGGCTTTTAAGCAATACAAGCAATTAATAATAATCAGGAAATGTGAAGATGATAATGAGAATACATTAAAAAAAAAAATTGCAAAAAGAGCCTGAAATCCCTTTAAGCCATCACAGGTAGGTTGACGTTCTCATGTTGTTCAAATGGAACACGAAACCTTCACTTGAAGATGCTACAGAGCTGAGTTTTCAGCTGCTACGGACACCACTTCAGTTTTTACGTATTTCTTTTACCAGGTAGAACTGTGAGGAACAAAATGTGGAAAATGAAGTTCTTAAACAGTCACCGTTGTGCCAGTTATGCAAAGCTGTTTGATTTCTCCTTCAGCTGGGTGATTAGCTTAATATGATATAAGATCTGGTTATTTTGACCTAATTTGTTTGTATTATTAAATTCTTCATACAAATCCCTTTTAAGATGAAACTAATCTAGATAAATTCTACCACTAACATCTTACCTACCTTCAAAATCAAATTCTCAGATGTTACTCCAAAGTTTTGATGCTTTCTTTTTGCTTCAGCTATTTCTGTCTCTCTGAATTGATTCTTCATAGTAATCCCTCTTAGCTGTCCATTACCTTTATCCATTTACTTCATTTCTTTCTTATCCTTTAATCTGCCTACCATTTTTTATCCTCCCCATCTCGTTAATAGTGTTTCATTAGAAACTCAGTCCTTAAGTTACGTAACTTTTCTTCTTAAAGTTGGCCCCTTTTTCTCATTTCTCTTAACTTGGAAGGTTTCATGTACCTTTAAATTAAAACTTCCTAATTTCTCTCATCCTGAGCACAGTATTCCTTTGCCCATGACCTCTGTCTGACACGCTTCTCATGTAATTTTTCTCCTAGTGTTTAAAGCTATAGAGGTAAAAAAAAAGCATCATCATTCTGTAATTCTCTGCAGGATATAGTTAGGAATTAGCCTAAACTATATAATCCTATATAAGCTCAGTTAATGGGAATCTGAAACTTTGGGAGAGAGAAGAAAGCAACTTTCCACAGCCTGTATCTACAGAGCTTTGAGAATACGTGTCTGCTCTTGAGGAAAGAACAAGTTTCTCTCCAGGTCATCCCAAACGGAAAGAAGTGTAAATGCAGCACCTGTGCAGAGAGATGATATCTTGTCTCTGACAAGAGGCCACACTTTTTTTTAATTGCTTTTTTTTATTATTATTATTGTTGGCCAAGCTTCTTGAAACAAATTGTAAAAGTCAGTCAAAACTATGTTGGAAGATCTAAAGCACATAAAGCACTGTGCTCAATAGTTGCTGTGTCATGTGCTGCAAATACATGTGCAGTTGGTCGAACAAAACCAACTGCGTACCCAGTCAGATTATTTTAGAACTGCTGATAACCTGCCATTGATTTCTGTTGAATAAACAGGCATTAGATGTGAAATTTCTCAAAATAAAGTATATTACTGAAGCAACCAAACATGGATACAATTAATTAAACATAAGTAAATGCCCCTGAACATTTCAGATTTGATGCACTCGTCAATGGAGTACTACCTGCAAAGATTATTTTTCCAAATAAAATGGCTAAGCGTATTTTCCTTCTGTTTATGATAAAGGAAGTATATTTTGTTCATTAAGACAATACCTCGATAATGTATCTGTTTTCTGCACATGGCACCACAGCAGCCGTGTCATCTCTCATATCTGGATCATCGATTCATCTCAGCGTCAAAGGATTCAAACCTGCACAATGGTGAGCAACCACAGCTCTCAGTAATTTCTTCAGGAGCACGGAGACCTCGGCATCTCACATGATCAGACTGTTAATTGCCAGCAATTATCCATCCCTTTAAGCTTTCTAGCCACAGTTTTAATTGCAGAAAACATATTAAGTTATTAAAGGAGCCGTAGACTTGACTTTTACAACCCCATAATTTATGCATAACTTCAACCACCTTGGACTAGAGTACTTTATATTCCAGTAATATGCCCTGTAGCTAGGATTGCCCCTCATCCTATTGCTTTTCTAAGAATGCTGCCACTTAACTTTCTGGGATTTCAAGGTCCGCTGCCTTATTTGCATTAGTTTTAACCAGTCCAATTTTATTTTGCTCTCAGATCACCTTTAAGTAAGATGGGAGATACAGATATTTTTAATTCAGAAAATACTTTATTGATTTAAACTACCCAGTCTTATTTGGAAACTCTAATGAATTAACTTTTGGAAATATAATAGAAGCATTAGAAAGCAAGTTCAGTAACCGGGCATCCAAGGCTTTAAACTTCAGCTACTAGAGAAATTCAGGTGCCTCCTCTAGTAAGTGTGTGAAAATACCACTAGAAATAGTTAAAATTGTGTATTTTGCCAGCTGTATAAAGGCTATTATAGTTTAAAAAGTAATGCCAAAGGTCTGAGTAAGACATATCAGTCTTGTAGAGACACGTCAATAGCAGGAGACACTTACTGCAATTTGTACAGAATAAAAATGATTTGTACAGATATAAAAATGATGAAAAATTAATCTGACAGGGGGTTGGGTGGCTTGGCCTTTTTTTTTTTCCCCTTCTCAAATAGCACTAATCTTTTTTGATCGTAATGACAGATTATAATTTGTTCTGCCCATAAGAACCACTCCAAAACAGATTTAAGGGAACTGGAATGAGCAAAGTTCGTGAGAGAATAATCCCCAACTAGAAATTTCTCTAGAACTTAAGGCGACCCACCACATTTAACGCTTGTGTTCAGTGGACTGTTACTCAGTTTAATGTAGCATTGATTAAGAGAGGCAATGCATTGAACTACTTTATTTCCTCCTCAAAGCAGCATTTGATTGTGGAACAGATTCTTATGTTTGTCATTTGTTAACGTAACAGTCATCCCAGTCATCCCAAGAAATCCAGTGAAGAACATCAATGCTTTTTGTTTAAAACTGAGTTTCAATCTCAAGTGCTGCATGCTCACCTGCCATCACAGCATCTTTCTCCAGTGAAATACCTGCGTGTTGGTGGGTTTGATTTTTGTTTTAAGGTTTCTCCCCCTAAAGAAGGGTATCAGAACGGCTTACTAAATTCCCTGTTGTGGAGATTATATATAGTTTGGAGACTGTTAGCAGCTCAGGTCACTTGCAAAGCTAGTTAATGCAGGAGATAAAACAACTTCTGCAACAAGAACTTCCATATTCCCCATTATTTCTGCTTTTATATAAGAGACATTTCCTTCCTCGACCACAGCAGTAAAATACAAAGAGAAAAAGAGGAAAAAAGAGAGTACTGCTACTGCTGGAGTTTATTTCTCTCCCTGCTAGTGCCCTCTGTCTTGTTTTGTCATTTGGAAGGGATCCTTGTGCCCTCCCACGCTCCATAATGGAAGCTAAGACAGGATTTCTAGTCATTGCCAAAGTTCGAAGGAACATTTTGGTATTATTGCACAAATATATTATTACCAAGGATGACCCACAGGCTAGAAAGATTAGATTTGTGGCATGGTGCAGAAACAATGCAGAATGGAGATGCTTTGGGAGGCCAAGAGTACTTTGAAGGTCACAAGTTATGTTTGTTCTAAAGAAAAACACAAACACCATTAAGACTTCAACAGTGTATCTCTATTAAAATGTTATTGCAACTTCACAACTTGGTACTGTACGCCTGGCAAGAGAAAGTACAGTTTACCATGAACAACAGGGCATTTGTTGTCCCAGCACAATACCAAGAACGGTGCCAGTGGAGCTGCCAAAGAAAAAGGGAACAGATGGGAACCCCGTAATCCTCTTTATCAGTGTCCTTGGCTCTCTCTTAGGTAAACCGACAGCTGGTGTCTTGACTTGAGCAGTTCTCATCTTCCCACCTTCCCAACGGCGAGCAGCAGCGCTGCACAGCACACCAGTGATTGACATGAGACACACACTTAGATTCCTGTACTCATTTTAAATGTAAACTTGTAACACCCCTCTCAAGCTTCACGTGTGATCACAGCATCCAGTACTTGCCAGTTGGCTGGGAAGGAAGCCCATCTTGCTTTGAACTGGCCAAGCTCTCAGATGAATACCATTTTTGAAAAGAACTGTAACCTGCCTAAGACACAGTAGCGATGAGATTCTGGTCCCATTAACCTGGAACAGAAAAATTCTTAGCAGCTTCAGTAGCACCAAGAACATCTGAATGCTATCTTTCAGCTTTAGAGGTAGTTCACAGGGGAATTAAGCTACAGGACCACTTTCAATAGCAGAGAAGTATGTTCCTAAGTGTGGCATAATAACACCAAGAACTAGGCTTTGTACTAAAATACAGAAAAAGGAATTTAGAGTGGTTAAACTGCATGAAAACTTTAGAATAGAGAAATACAAATACTTACTTGATGAATAAGACACAGATCTAGAAAAATGTATTGAGAGATGTAGAGCACCTCTCCTATGGAGCCAGGCTGAGGGAGTTAACATTGTTCAGCCTAGAGAAGACTCCAGGGAGACCTCAGAGCAGCCTTCCAGTGACTTAAGGAGACCTACAGAAGAGATAGGGGTAGTAGGGCTTGTAGTCATAGGAGGAGGGGTAATGGTTTCAAACTAGAAAAGAGCAAATTTAGATATTAGGAAGAGATTTTTCAGAAGGTGGTGAGGCACTGGAACAGGTTACCCAGAGAAGTTGTGGATGCCCCATCCCTGGAAGTGTTCAAGGCCAGGCTGGATGGGGCTTTGAGCAACCTGCTCTAGTGGGAGGTGTCCCTGCCCATGGCAGGGGGGTTGGAACTTGGTGATCTTTAATGTCCCTTCCAACCTGAACCATTCTATGATTCAATGTATAAACAGGAGGGGGAAAAAAAAAAAAGCAAAACAAGAGTAGATCCCACTAGAAATATACAGTGATGCTATTTAAAGAACAATTAATAATGCAGAAGTGCTAGTATAATTAAATTACTGTTTTAACCTACTGCAAATATACACTGTATGGTATATATTCTGATATCATTAAAATGCTGGATGTTGCTTATGGCACTATAAATCTTCATGCTCACATTTTTAATAATTCACACAGAAGTTGAGTATCTCCCTACAACGTAAGAAGTAGGATGGAAGTTGTGGTGACATGAATGCACACAGTTCCAGATAAAAGCTATACCAAGGAGAAAATAAGAAGTCCTTATCCTATTGCCAGACATGCTCTCAAAGGATTACCACATATCAAGACTATATGTAGGAGTGCCACCTGGTGACCAATGCTATGACAAATTCCACTTAAAATACTGCATAGAACAGAAATTTATTGTATGAAATAACAGAATATTCTTTCCTTTTTTTTTTTTAATGTGCATATTAAAGCTTATTGTTCCAAAGCTCAATATGTTAAGTATGAAACTGACATTGAAATTTCCCATTTGTAAATATAACAGTATTACGTTAACACTAACAAAGTATTTGGAAACTATAGCACCTACATAGATTGGACAGAAACTGTTCCCACAGGTAAGGCAGCTACACCATAATTACTCACAGGAAGAAAATGCAGAGAGAGGAAACCTAGAAACGCTAAAATCGCCTTCTCTGAGAATATAACAATCTTAGCTTCCCTACTTCCTCAGTGACACAAAGTCATGGATAATAACAGACTTGTCCCAGTAACTCAGCTCAAATAGCAGGTTATTTATCCAACATTCTTCAGAAAAGCTCAGAAGCAAGCATCGGCAAGTCTTTGGAAGCATCCAAGATGGGGTATGAGGGGTACCCAACATCATCCCTCTAACACAAGTGCTCCTATCAGCAGCTGAAGCAGAACCAAATGAGTAGGGACGGTGCTGTGAAGCAGAAGCACAAGTAAAGGAAATACGAGGGGTAATGGTTTTAAATTGGAAGAGGGGAGATTTAGATTAGATATTAGGAAGAAGTTCTTTACTGTGAGGGTGGTGAGGCACTGGAACAGGCTGCCCAGGGAAGTTGTTGATGCCCCATCCCTGGAAGTGTTTAAGGCCAGGCTGGATGGGGCTTTGAGCAACCTGCTCTAGGGAGAGGTGTCCCTGCCCATGGCAGTGGGGTTGGAACTTGATGATCTTTAAGGTCCCTTCCAACTCTAACCATTCTATGATTCTATTCTATGATTTGGCTAAAAGCACAGGGTTACAAACAAATCCAGTCGTTTAGGAGGCAATGAAGCCTGAGGAAAGGAGCAGTACAGCATCACACCATGCACCTTCAACCCAGGCCAAGGCAAGCACAGGGTACTGGGTAAGATCGAGGCTGCTGCATTTTAAGTATCCCTCCCCACTGCAAAGGTTCTTCCAAGATGAGGCATTTTTGCTGCAAGAACATTAAATGACTCTGGCACCTTTGTATGTTATTTCAGCAGCCACAAAGACTAAACAGAAGAACTCTGCGTGCCTCTGCAAAGGACAGGCAATTACCCTCTCATTATACCTACAGTTAAGAGGGTAATAAACATTGAAATATGATAGGAAAGAGGGTAAGCAGGAAAAAAACAAAAACACACACCTTAACATTCTTCCTCTCCCTTAAATTTATCATCTCTCTACCTTTATTTTTAATTGGTCCAAGTAATGTATCTTCAGGTGCTCAAACAGAGCGCAAAGACTTGAAAATAGGAAGGTAAAAACTGAAAGGGGACAGGCAATGTCCAGTGGAACAAGGTTAAATACCTTTAAAAACGCAGTTAAAGAAAGGCAGTAAAATTTTGTGGAAGTATGAAAAACAAGCTAACGTAGGTATGCTTTTTACTTTGGGCATGATTGGACCACAATGTGGAGAACCTAAATGTGTAAAACAGTGGCCGGAAATGAATACAGCCATTTGTGCACTCTTTCTGTGAGTCTCCCTCCCTTTTTCTACAAAATAGCTGGTACATTAGAAACTAATGCAAAATGAAGAAAGGTCATGTGACCAAGACAAGAGTCATTGCCAGGAGACACTACCATTATTGCCTCCCTTGGATTTGTCTTCTGTGTCAGTACCCTTTTTCCTCTTTTCCTTCCTCTTGCTCTGTTCCAGGCAAATGTTAAAAAGAAAAATTCTTTACTTGTCTTTAAGTAGTTAAGGAAAGAAAAGCCCCTGAATGCAATTTCCTGCGAGATTTCATTAGTCTCATGTCTTTTGTCTTTTCATGCTTCAACAGAACGTTTTGTCTAACTTTAAATAATAGATAAAATATTGCTTGTGGCCTGCAGTTACCCCTCAGCTCCTTGATACCCCATCACAGAGAAAGACGGCATATGTCTGAACTTCATCCTGATTTAATAAGGAAAGTTTAGTCATAGTCTAGTCTGAACTTTAACCATTATGAGACAGACTTTCATCGAGTATGCTTATAACAAAATATAGACCTTTTTACATATATGCTTAATGACTGTGGACTTACAAAAATATTCATATTCTACTTGTTGACTGATAAGAAGCTGTATAATTAGGAACACGCAAGGACTCCTGATTCTCTTTGAAGAGATGCAATTCCTGCACATTTAAACAAGTAATTCAACAGCTTGTTTGAACATGTTAATATTGCTACCCTGAAAACTATTAGGGTTTTAGCTTAGTTTGTTTTTAATAAAGTATTTAATTTTTCCATTACTTAGTATAGGAATTCCTACCGATAGCAATCAGGACAAATCCCTGAAGTTTGAGCACACAGCCAACTTTTAATCACATCTTCTAAATGTCCAAAAACACCTCTGAAAATTCGCAGACAGTTGTGCTGGTATGGCACACATGTCCAGGCGTCTTCCAGGCAGAGCTACAACATGCTGGAGTTCAGGGACATTTCAAAAGTATTCATTAATATTTCTAGAATATTTGATTTGACAAAAATCTAAGTCAGACTTTTCAAAGGCCGCCAGTTTTCTCCTCTTGCTGGTGGACCAAACAAGAACAGTAACTTAAAGTTTCCTCGTTACCTTCCAGCACTTACTAAATTGTTGCTTTAGAAGACTTATTTATGTTTTTTCCATCCAGTTCCAATGAAGGCATATATACTTCCAGCTATAGGAAGAACTTAAGCGCATTAGAACAAAACGGGAAGTGTATTTGTAAGGCTCCAGCTTTACTAAAAAAGTATTCTTTTTCTGGAACTCTTGCATTGATGAAAACTAATTGATTTACTAAGCCAAAGAATGACAGTATTTTCCAGTTACAGCAGCCTCACACTCCGACTTCTGCAAATTAAAAAAAAAAATAAATGAAAAAAAAAATCAGCTGCTCACATCACTTTTCCACACGCACACACACACAGAGGATTTTCTGCAATATGATGAGTCCTTGGAGACAGACAAGGAAAAAGGCAAACAGGGAACCTGTTCCCTAGACCATTTTGTAACAATTGAGAGGGTCCTGGAAAAAAGCAGTCTGCTCTCTCCAGCCACAGAGCAAAACACCTCAGTGTATCAGGAAGGTAATATCACCCAGATCGAGGGCCACGGCCCAAAACTTTTAGTATCTTTTATTAAAGCCAACACTGTTTCAATTATTTGGGTTTCTGATCAGCTCCAAACACTGTTTCTATGCACTATGCATAATACCCAAATAGTGGGAGTGTATCTCTCTTTAGTGGAAGGACTGCAGCATCCAGTGGTTATTCTCATGACACAAAAATGTAGGCACAAGCTCTATCAATGACCTTCAGCCAGCTCCCAAAATATTTATTGAAAGAAACTTAAGTGGGTTAGAAAGGTAGATGTTCTCATTTAAGGCAGCCTGAAGTCACCTGAGGATCTGTCCTAAAAAAATTGGTTCTCAGTCTCTACCATTCTGATGTTGCAGCATAAATTTCAGTCTACTTATCGGTATGAATTGTCTCTCTTCAGATTTACTTTACTACATCACCACCACATCTTGAAATGCAACCATCCCACGAGGTTTGCAGTTTTTTTTGTTTTCCAGAAACGAAACACAAACCAATACAACAAAAGAGAGCATGCAAGCAGACTGGATTTATCACTTTCCCTTTGGAAACGCCCCCATTCTTCAGAATCCAAGTCAAAATTTTGCTGGTTAGGATATTCTCTGAGAGCGAGTGTGCACACCATAGTCCAGGGGACTCTCCTCATAGAACACAAGCAGCAAAGAAATCTTGTTGATGTGTAGTGTGGTACTTTCTCTGATGTGCTTGGCTAAAACTCCAGCATGAGTTTTCAAGTTTCCTCTTGACTTTTCTTGTTCAGAGTTTGGAATGAAGCAACTACATCAATATTCTAATTTAACCAGAAAGCAAACTGCTGATCAAAACACCCAGCAGAGTGCCACAGATTAGAGTTGGATTAAATGTGAAGACAAAAATATATTAAAATGCTTTTGAATTAAATTCACCTTTCTATCTTAATTTAAAATTAGCCTCTGGGCTTCATTTCAGAGAATAAATTTTAGGTGTCCAGAAAAGCTTCATGCATTAACTCAGTTTTATAAGCCTAGGTGGTGAGAAATAAGCATTTGAAATAGACAAGCTGTTAGGACAAGTACATTCTCCAGTTATTAAAAGACTGAAAGCCAGAACTGCAAGTACCTGCAGCTAACTACTTGACATTGCTATTCAATAACTGTATGCTTCTTATGCATAAATTCATATACTCCTTACACTGAATATTGAGTCCAAGTGCACCTGAATTTTACAACAGAAGTGTTACTATGTGATTTACACTTCTCTCCGAGTCTTTCCAGTCAAGATTTTCATGTGTCCTTCCACACTCCAGAGTTAAATGTGTAGTTTCTTGCACAGAGTTTCTTACTCTTGGGTATTACAAAGTCTACAGTGATGCTGCTCCATACACTTCCTGATCATTTCATGTAGCAGGATGAGCAAAGTTGGATGTATTTTCACAAACACTGCAGAGCTGGCTTCAAGCACTCAAGTGAAGACATCTTCGCAGCAATGCAAGGATGATGCTGACAAACACCTGCTAAAAAGACAAGGATACATACCTTGCTGTACAATGGCACTTCATTCCCTGTGCAGAACGGGAAGTTTACTTGGTCTAGGTCTGTCCAAAGTTTCAGTGTAAACAAAAGTTCCCTTCAAACTGTTTCAAGAACAGCTGCCATTTCCTTGAACTGCCTGAAGAAGTTCTACAAAGCAAGAGTTAAGATAAATTTCATTTGCTGGAAGACAAGCTGCAACTGCAGTTCAAACTAGCATGTTAGGCAAAAGTCACAATCCATGTTCCTCACATTCCCTCTTTCCTCCAACTACAATTCACCGCTTGAACTTAAAGTTTCTGCTTTTCTTTCTGTGGGCTGGCTGGCATTTGGGCTATGAAATATGCATAGGTGATGCCTTATTTGCATAGCTTTGCCTATTAATAGGTGAAATGCTATGAGAGAAAAATACAATGTAGCTCTTGCACCACAACAAAACAAACACCAAAAAGCCTTCTCACAAAGGCGTCTATTCCCAGCTGAAATAATCCAGGCTTCTTCAGTGTAGCGTCCACATCTTATAGTAGTTAAACAGCAAATTATTAAATAGGTTTCAGCCAGAATGAATCCAACATTCACAACACCTAAGGATTCAGACTATCCTCTTCCAATTCCTGCCAATCCACCTTGCATGGATTTATTTGTAAGCTTGTCCAATTTTCTAAGTGATGTATTTGCACTTTCAACAGGAATGACAGCAGAAGTGCCATATTTATACAAAATTAAAAAAAGTTACAGAAGTTCATAGATAAAGGCATAGCAATCAAGAGCCAGTGGTGACAAAGCAGACTGACCTCCATTCCTAATTATTAGCAAATATTAGTCTTAACCCAAGTGGTAGATTTTGAGGCTGGGAACAGTTCCCTAGACTTCGAATATCTCATCTGTTTTTAATGAGGCAGGGTGACAGCTGACAGAATAGCCAAGAGTCTTGACATCTTCTGTTATCCACTTATTTATAGGAAAACCAATTAACTGCTGCAAAACTAACATTTTTGGATAAGTGACGTAGAACTAAATGCTATGAAATAATTATTTAAAATGCTGAAACTAAATACTTAATGCTTGCTTTAATGCTTCATCTTTGAATGATTGTATTAGTAAGTAA
>VXBW01008432.1:263779-311136 GCA_013400375.1 Thinocorus orbignyianus
GTGACTGGCCACCAACTAGATTTAACTCCATTCACCACCACTCTCTGGGCCTGGCCCTCCAGCCAGTTTTTAACCCAGTGGAGAGTATTCCCGTCCAGTCTATGGGCAGCCAGTTTCTCCAGGAGGATACTGTGGGAGACTGTATCAAAAGCCTTGCTAAAGTCCAAGTAAACAATATCCACAGCCTTTGCCTCATCCACCAAGTGGGTTACTTTGTCATAGAAGATCAGGTTTGTCAAGCAGGACCTGCCTTTCGTGAACCCATGCTGGCTGGGCCTGATCACCTGGGCATCCTTCATGCACTGCATAATGGCACTCAGGATGATCTGTTCCATGACCTTCCCAGGGACCAAGGTCAGAGTGACAGGCCTGTAGTTCTCCAGATGATTCTTCTGACCCTTATTGTGGATGGGTGTCACATTTGCTAGATGCCAGTCAGCTGGAACCTCCCCAGTTTGCCAGGACTGCTGGTAAATGATGGGAAGTGGCTCAGTGAGAACTTCCACCAGCTCCCTCAGTACCCTTGGGTAGATCCCATCTGGCCCCCTAGACTTGTTTATATCAAGGTGTTGGAGCAGGTTCCTCACCATCTCCCTTTGGATTACAAGGCCTTCATTCTACTCCCTGCCCCTATTTGCTAGCTCAGGGGTCTGGGTACTCAGGGGACAACCTGCTCTACTACTAAAGACTGGGGTAAAGAAGGCGTTAAGTACTTCAGCCTTCTCCTCGTCCTTTGTCAAAATGTTACCTCCCATATCCAACAGAGGGTGGAGATTCTCCTGAGTCCCCCTGTCATTACTAATATATTTATAGAAATTCTTTTTATTGTTTTTAACATCCAAGGCCAGGTTAAATTCCAGTTGGGCTCTGGCCTTTCTAATTGTTTCCCTGCAGAGGCTTATAGTTAGTCCACCTCTTATACAGAAAGAGTTGATGATTCAGCATTTACAAAGCCCCAGTTCGTGTGCAGTGATGACAGGGAGTGGTTTCTTCTCGTTGACCTTCACCTTGGGGCCTGGCGTGGCCAGTGCTGCTTTTCTTCCTGAATCTCCTGGAGGACGTTCCCTGCTAATTAGAGAGAAAGTGAGAAAATTAGTTTTATCCACCTGGTGTTAACCAGATGGTGTTTGGCTGTGTATCTTGTTCTCAATTTCTTTTACCACTGAATTTAATTTTTATTTTTTTTTTAAAAAAGAAAAGACTACATACATCTTTTTGGAGTGAAAACATCAGATACAAGCTGATTGCTCTTCATCATGGCATTGCTTCAGCCTGCCTTGCAACCCACGATTGATTCCCTAGCAAGTGTAGATAAGTAATAAAGTATATTGGTGGATATCTTTCTTGATCTCTCTTACCATTCTTCATCTCACACATTCTAAGAGATATCCTTGCTCCCTAGATAAGGTGCCATTTCAGCTCACACCTTCTTTATATCTCGATAACAATAGTGTAATTGACTGCATCTGATAATGAAGCTCAAGCTCTGGCTTCAAGTAGTCCAGAGTTAAACTATTGAGAGTTGGCTGTGGCTTGGGCTTCTCTTGCCACATAGGGCTCTCTTGCCTGTTGTTAGTTACCTTCCAGCATTATTTTCAGGCCTTTGATCCTACTTGTTTTATTTTTAAAAGCAATTAAGGTACCGAGAGTCAGCTACATAAAAAGAAATTAATTTTAGTCCGTGGACACCCTTGGCAACTAAGAGGGGCAATAAAAATCGCAAAACGTAGAACAAATGTGAAAAACTGGATACAGCTGGTCTTCACCCAGTTATGGAACACATTTCTTAAAGGTCTTGGGCAGATACAGGTTAATTAAGTGTCTTCAGGAAGCAGATTTTACTCTTTCTAAAAGATAGTGCTGTCACATAAGGATTCCCAAAGGAAGGCTCTACTGATCTAAGTCACTGAAAAGGCAATGTGCCTGTGATTCCTGAAGTGTGTTGGATGGTACTACTTGTAGATGTGCTACTGTGTTGGAGCGAAAGGATGCTGGATGTGAAGAAACAGAGATGTCCTTCTGAAAATGCATGGTTAAGCTTACTTTTTTTTTTTTTTTATTTTGAAGCAGGGGAGTTGGGGGAGGGAGTAGGGTTTAACTCTTCTGTTGTGAGCAGAGTGGAAACAGTGGAGATAGTGTGCATGCTTGGAAAACAGCCTGTTATTATGAGTGTAGCCTCAGAAAGTGGAAGACCAGGATTCAATTTGTGTCTCTCTGTAAAGAGGACACCCCAGAAAGCCTTCCACAGAGCCAACAAAGAGGAAATGTTGAGGCTGTGGTGCAGCACAGCAAAGAATAAGCACGAGGACAAATACAAAGGGGTTGTAGACATCCACTGTCAGATGGCTTGTTGAATGGCTGCTTCTAGTTTAAAATATCTCAAACTACATAGACCCCTTATTGAGTTTAAATAGGTAGATATGCTGCAAAGTCTAAGTTGTAACTTGTCAAGGGGTTAGAGCAAATGGTCAAGCAGCTTGGGGAACAAGAAAGAAGTAAGAAGACTTCTGGACAGAGCTGCAGCTATGGATTAGTTTCGTTGCAGTTCTTGAATAGAATGCTTCAGAGTCAGTTGAAAGAATCACTGACAGGCCTTGAGTCACTGCAGGCTAAAAATGAAGAACTAATTAAAATAATAGAAAGTCGGAAAGAAGAAAATAAACATCTTGCAAATGATATTCAAGATAAAGAAGAATTTCTTGGACATTCATTCCACCATCCTCAAGATTGAAGTGGAAGAGGCATTAGCAAATGTGAATAATCTGCAGTTTAAGGTGGAAGCTGCAGAGAAAGAAAATTTGAGCAGAGTTGTGCAGAGGGAAAATAGTTAAAAGATTGACCAAGGATCTGTCTTTGTATGTTCCTCGGTAGTTGAAAACTAAGAAAACCATGTATTTCATTCCTCTATTTATATTTGTAACTTCTGGCCTTTTATTATGCTCCTTTTTTTCTTACTTTCTTATTCCCATTTCAATTACACAAACTAAAAATTGTAGCAAGGAAACTCTTACTGTCTTGAACACTCTTTAGATGAGTGGAGTGTTACAGAGTAGAGAACCTGTCCCATGAGCCACTATCACTTTTTATCTCATTGTACTGAAGATGCTGGTGCCCTCTTCTGTGTTTTCATACGCTTAAAGGACCATCAGAATCAGTAGAATCCAGTTGTTTTAGCACGCTTTTGATGAAAGTGTTTTCTTTTCTCCTCCTTCATTGCAAATTTTGAAAAAGAATAAAGCTAATGAAGAAAGTTTGTGGTGATAAATAGGCTGTATTCCTTGAACATTGTTACATGATCCTGAAATACAGCATGCGTGGATATTAAAGAATTTGTAATAGATCTTGAATTTCCCAAGTGAGTTTATTATAATGGAATGTCTCTTGTTCGAGCAAGACCATATTGTGGCCACTCTCAGTGAGGAGTAGGTAGACAAGAATAGTACACCTAGTGTAAGTTAAAGCCAAGTATTAACTTCTGGTATGCCTTTTGACTTGCTGTATAGAGTTAAAGTTTCCACAGCTGCTGCCATCTTGTCATGTCAGTAGTTTCAAGTAAAGATCTGAAAGATGCCTTCTCTAATATGTATTCAAAAATGACCCCTTAATTTTAATTCCATAAATGTCATAATGAAAGAATTAAGAAATATATCTTTTTAATGCCCAAACAATATTTTATTTACAATAAAAATACAAAAAAAATTTGTAAAAATACAATAAAATATTGTTTGGGTGTTTCCCTTATTTCTATAAAGGAATTTCACTTCTGAAACAACAGGGTTTTTTTGTAATATGCCTCTAGAAATGGTGTATAAATAATTGAAAGCAAAATACTGGTGCGTTTATGTTTGTGATATAGATTAGTTTTCTAGGAATTGGATACTTAAAGGGTTGAATGCAACCATCTATGTGGGGATTTATACAGATTGTAATATAAGTGTTCTTCCATATTTTTTTTCTTGGTGATAATTCCAACAGACATAATTTTTGCAGTGTCTTACTACTTTCTAGGGAAAAAAGATTAGCTTCAATTTAACAAAGTGCCAAAAATTCTTATGCTTTAATGAAAAAGTTACAAAATATTGTCTTAATTGGTTTATTTAGATGTAGTTCTTCCAGTTTCCTAAAGCCATAGGCATGTAGAAGAAAGTGGTTTTGTTGTGATATGGTGATGCTTTAATCCACTGAGCCAAAGTGCAATAAAATGTAGCCTCTGTTGGTAGCTTGGTTTGCATTTGGATTTAGAAGGGGATTACAACAGCGGCTTCTTCCCACAAAAGCTCTTTGGCTTTTACATCTGAGTGTCTGGAAATGTTTTGCTAGTTTTGTGTTTTCAAGGTTCCAACTTGTATACAGATACCGCAGTAAAATGTGGAAAACTCAAAATCTTGAGTATAACGCCTTAGTATTTAGAATGTGGGGTTCTTGAAATATTTGAAATACCATTCAACTTTCATTGTACCTAAATTTCAAAGTCCATTTTGTTTCAGTGTTTTTTCACTTTGTTTTTACATGCCCCTTGAGCAGCCTGTGCTAGTATTTGACCACGATCATTACTTTTTAACTTTTATTTTTAAATGCTTTCCTTATCAAGTTTGAATTTCCTGTGTTCCAACCTATGTCTATTGTTTCTCATTGTTCTCCCGTGCACTGCTGAGATGAGTCTGTCTCCATCTTCTCTGCACTCCCCCTTAGCTAGTTGAAAACAGTAATAATCAGGTGAGAAGGAAGGGCCTTCTGGAATACTGGGAAAAAAAGGAGAAAGTCATGAGAAGTACAGATAAGGAGGTGTGTGTGGAAAGTCATTTTGAAAGTGGCTTCTTGTGTAGTGGTTAGCTGGACCAGTGAGAAACCGAGAAGTGCTTTTCAGGAAGATATTTTAACAACAAGAAAAGAGACAACTGAAAATATGACAACAATCAGTAAAAATAAAGTTCTGAAAAAGTTAATAAACTAGAGATGTGTGGTGGTGTTTGCTGTTACTGCTGCTGTTACTGTTCTTCCTGAGCTCCTGTAAGACTTCTGTAATGTAGCCAAATATCTTTTTTCTTTTTTTTTCTTTTCTGGGGTATGTGCTTGAAGACATATAAATTAATAATAGTCAGCAATGTTATATGCATTGACTGAAAAAGAGTATCTCATACTCTCTTGAGGAGATCTAGAGAAATATGGAACTGCTTTTTGATGTTAACTTGGGAATGTAGTATCAATAAGCTAAGAGAAGGTAAACAGGTGAAAGTGAGTGAGCCCTCAGATACCATGTTACATACTGTAACTCCATCCAGCAGGTATCTGTAGAATAAAATTGCTTGGCTAGTGGCTGAGTAATTGGAATGCAGAAGTGCAGAGGTTCTTCCCTATGGATGATGCTGTCTAAAAAGCATATAGGTTTGCCTGCTGTCCTAAAACAGGGATGTTTTTGTCAGTAGGGAAGAGGTTGCTTCACCTCCTGGTGCATAACTGACTCCTTTTTTTAGCAGCATCTGCCTCACCTAGGAAAGACCTAGAAAAAGACGGAGAGAATAAAAAAAAAATAAATAAAAAAGAGGTTTAAATTAGTTATGACTAATGCATTCAGGTAGTTTGCCAAAACTTCTTGTGACATCTCATTTCTGACCTTCCTGTGTCACATCTAATGTGGATTTTTGTCCCTCTAAAGAACTTTCCCTGGTTCCTAACAACTTGTTTTTATTTCTGCAAAATTTCTTCTCCCTGACCCTGCTAAATGCAGTCTTGCCTTGCTTTTATTCATTCAGAACACAATTGCAAAAGATTACTTCTCTGACTGTCATTGATTGAAATCCTTTTTTCTTTACATGTCTCCACATTGAAGAAGAGCTCTAAATATTTGTTTTAAGGGTTCTTCCCACTCGCCATCACTTCTAGTCATCACTGATTGTATAATGAAACTTGTAATTTCCTGGAAAATTTCTAGGCAGTGAATAATGAAAGGCACCCTATATCAGAGGAGTTTTAGTTATATTGAATATTTCATTCAGGAGTTTGAGTAGCTATTCTTGGGTTTAGGGAGCATTTTGTTGATTTGGGATTTGTGGGTGGTTTTGGTTTATTTGTTTTGGTTGGTTGGCGTTTTTGGTTTTGTTTTTTTTTTTTTCCCCAGTGTTGTAGAACAGAACAAGAGACCCTAAATAACTTATTTTTCCAGTAGCTTAATGTTATCCTTCTAGCACTGATGACTCTGGCTCTGGGTGCTTTTTCTAGGTGAGTGTTGTTTCTGTTTTGTTGGGGTTTTGTACCCTTAATGCCTGCAGTCTTGTGAAATGTTAAATAGGTTTTTTTCAGTTGCATTACTTTTCCCACAGTAAAAATGATGGAAAGGTTAGTCATTGGCTTTGTAAGAAAAATGTTAGGTTTACAAATAATATTTTAATGCACCTATACACATACTTCTTTCCCCTTCAGAATTTTTTTTTTTCCTGTTCACAAGGTGGTAATTGCCTTCATAACCTAGAGGGTTTGGAGTTAAAAAAATACTGTCTTCTGTTTCATCAGCTAGTAAAAACTTAACACTTTCCCTTTTCCCTGTTTTCATTAAAAGATAATAATTTGGCCTTCTTCCCAATCTTGGGAAGATTTAAAGGTGGTAGAGAACCAAAAGTGCTTGGTCTGTTGCATAAGCAACCTTCTGAATGCATTTTCTTATTGTACTTCAAAACTACCTTGTTTTTCAACTAGTCAAAAAGGGTAAGTTCTGCAAAGCCTTAATTATGATTTATCCCCAGTCCTGCAAACCTCTACAGAAGGGAACAAAGTAAAGACACTTGATAAAGACACTATTTTCTCCTCATTTCCCTCTCCTCTTTGAATTCATGGTCAATCCATGTTCTTCATTATTAGTAAGTAGTGTGAGAAAAACAGGGAGAAGTGTATGCATGGCCTAATGAAAATAAAATGCATTTAAAATGGTAAAGTGTGTGGTTTGTTTGGTTTTTTTCCTCCTCAAGACACTGGCTGCAAACTGTAGCTTCATTCTCTTACTAAACTTTTAAGGTGATGTATATGTTCTGTTGTTTCGCCACCTTGTAGAAGATACTCCTGAGTGTTACTGGTAAAAGTCTTCCTTATTCTTTGTAAAATAGTTGTTGTCCGTGCATTCAGCCTTTGTAGGAACTGTCTCCTTTATATCACTAAATACCAAGAGCCAGTCCCTTGGCTGTCTCCTGAGAGACAACCACCTTGCCTCTTGCCCACTGCAGGCTGAAACTGGTATCGGAAGGGATCTCAGAGTAGATGAAGACACTTGTATTTCATTGTATGTTCTCATGATTTGTTTTAATTAAAATATTCATTTTGGATATTTCTTATGGTTAATTGTATGTAGGTGGGAAAGTACTCCAATGCGGCATAACTGTTGACTGAATTCCTCTGCATCTGTTTAAACCTGCTCACTAGGTGGACTGAGGAACGAAGATTCATCTGTGCCTTTCATTTAGGCTTACCATCTTACGTGATTCTTAAGCATCTCTTTACTGCAAGTGTATCAATAAATAGATTTCCTGAAATAGCATTGGGCAGGAAGTATGGTGAAGGTTTTAAAATAATCTTTCCCCTCTAATAAAAATAATGGGAAAATAACTCTGGTCTTCTACAATATCACTTTTGTGAACAGTATTGGGAACTGCAGAGCTGAGTTTTGTTGAGAGCTGGCTGAAGAAAAGCTTTAGGAGTTCAATGTTTTTCCATTAGAGAGGGCAAAGGAATATTACTTGCTGCATGTTTTTTCAGGCATTTAAATTTGCAGCTGTTTATCAGCAGACTGTCCTTATTTAAAACTTGAGAGCCCTGGATAACTGGATAAGGTTTTCCTGTTTTTGTACAGAATGTGATTTTTTCCAGCAGAAATATAGTAAGTTGTGAAACGTTAACTTTTCGGAAAATATACATGGAATTACAGAGTCATAGAATCATGGAATTGTCAGAGTTGGAAGAGACCTCTAGAAATCATCTAGTCCAACTCCCCTGCTAAAGCAGGATTGCCCAGAGCACATTACTCAGGACTGCATCCAGGATGGTCTTGAAGGTCTCCAGAGAAGGGGACTCCACAACCTCCCTGGGCAGCCTGTTCCAGGGCTCTGTCACCCTCACCAGAAAGAAGTTTTTCCTCATATTCAAATGGAACTTCCTGTGTTCCAGCTTGTGCCCATTGACCCTCTTCCTGTCATTGGGAACCACTGAGAAGAGTCAGGCACCATCCTGCTTCAACCCACCCTTCAGATACTTGTGAACATGAAAAAGGTCTCCCCTCAGCCTTCTTCAGGCTAGAGAGTCCCAGCTTTCTCAGCCTTTCCCATAAGGGAGATCCTCCAATCCCTCAATCGTCTTTGTTGCCCTATGCTGGAATCTCTCCAGTAGTTCTGTCTCCCTTAAACTGGGGAGCCCAGAACGGGATGCAGTTGTGGCCTCACCAGTGCAGAGTAGAGGGGGTGAATGACCTCCCTTGAGGTACTGGCCACACTCTTCTCTGTGCAGCCCAGGATTCCATTGGGCCTCTTGGTGACAAAGGCACATTACTGGATCATGGATAGTTTACTATCTACCAGGACCCGCAGATCCTGCTCCTCAGAGGTGCTTTCCAGCAGGTCCACACTTAACCTATACTGGTGTCTGGCATTCTTCCTCCCCAAGTGCAGGACCCTACACTTACCCGTGTTGAACCTCATTAGGTTTAAGTACCTTTACATCTTTACATTTTTCTCCCAAATGTATTTCTTTTACCAGTAGAAGTAGTGTTTCAGAATAGGATTTGTGTATGCCACAAATGTGTACCATTAGCTATTTCTTATAATTATGAATGGTCAGTGTGTGTGTGTGTTGTAACAATCGTTTCTGATTTCGGTTATGTTCTTCTAGACTCTGGTAATGCAAATATTTCAAAGGTTTAAATCATGTATCGTTATCAATTGTGCAACTTTTGTTGTGATACATAACTCACTGTTAGGTAGGTTCGATTGAATAGAGGAAGAATATCTGATTAAAAAGTGAGCACCCAATTGCAGGCTAAGGTTGTCAAAGCTTAGTAGGTGCTACAGCGTCCTTTTTGTTCTTCAGTGGATTAATGTTGGGTAAAAGATGTAAAATCCCTTTTTTGTATTGTGATACATCACTGTAGTATAGGAAGGAGGATCAGAAAGCCTTTGGCTGAGGTGCTGTTTGGAAGTTCTAAAGAAGTAGGTGAGAATTACTTGAGAATTGATGATTACTGTCTAGCACTTAATCTTTGTCGACTTCAAAATACGTTGCTCTATCATAGTTTGAAAGGAATTTCTGCCCAGAAGAACACCTTAAAAGGTATATCTACTACAGTCAGTGTCTTGTGTCTCTTTGCTTAAAACACCATCAAAGATCACTATTTTTTTTGAGTTGCTGAAGCCCTCCAATATGAGCACTTGTGTCAGGTATGCTGAAGTACTCATGGAGTGAAATACCATAGGTTTATTTGTATGTGTTCTGACCCATGATTTCTAGGTAAACTGAATATTAATTACTCTTCTATTTTGTGACAGAACACTTTCAAAATGGCTGAAAAGCTTTAATGCTTTTGTAAATAGTGCTGGGAGTGTAAAACTGTCTAAATACGTAAAACATGGGAAATTTGTTTCTTATTGTTAGCACTACGATTTATTTACTTATTTAAACCTGAATCTCGTTTATTCTCCTTAAGTTTCGGGAAGTAGGGGTTGTTGCAATGTATTTCACACGGTAAATACTCTGTTATGTTTCTAAAAAAGTAGGTATAGGAGTGTAGTCATTTAATATTGTTCTATTTTCTTCTTTTCCAGTTTCTCAAGCAGTTAGGTATACACCCTGACTGGCAATTCGTAGATGTTTACGGTATGGAACCAGAACTGCTTAGTATGGTGCCAAGACCAGTCTGTGCGGTGCTACTTCTCTTTCCAATAACAGAAAAGGTAAATGTGTATTTAATAATCAACCAATCACTTTTTATTGTAAATGAAATGGGAGTGAAAATGAATGGGAATGTAGTTTGGTGTTACAATAGAATCCAGATGAGACTCAAACCTTACTCAAGAGACTCCGTAATTAAAGACAACAATAAAATGCTTCCTTCAGAACCTTATTTTGATAACCTCACGTGTATATTTCTGATTCAAGTTGGAGTGGGAAAAGCTAATGTAGAAGTGCAGAGAAATGCACCTGGAATTTTTCCATTGCAGACAATTTAAAGCTTTTTTTTTTTTTTTAATGTTCACTGTCAAATGGCTCAGTTGCTACTTTTAGCAGAAAGCTACAATAGCATAAGCAAAATAAGAGCTAGGGTGTAAGGCTATATCAAATGCAACTACGTTTTGAGTTTTCTTACTGTTGCACTGACCAAACTTAAATCCACTTACAGTTCAGATACCAGTATCTGAATGGCTTTTGCTTCTGGGACAGATGGGACGTATTTCTAAGATGAAAGAGAACTCCCCCATGGCTTTCTTCCTCTAAGTTAGACTTTAAAATACTTGATGTGGTTAAATCTTCAAGTCTGCTTATTTTGTGTCATTGTATGCTTCTACGTGGAGAAGACATCCATCTTGCAAGTGTTCCTTCAAGTTTTGTGTAGGCTGAAGTGCATGATTCATATTGATCTTTCAAATCATAAAAATCGTATGTGATTATAATAAGGTCAGCCAAAACATCTGAGGTGAACCTGCGCAAACGTCTCCCTTTTAATGTGTCTCTTGAAAAGAATATGTAGTTTATAAGGACAAAGTAGTGAGCTATTAAAGCTTAACTTCTATAACAAAACCTGTTTAAATAGAGAGAGGCATGACTAGGTCAGTCCTCTTGCTCGTTAGATCCTGCAAACCTTTGCATTCTCCATTTCTCCAGAACAGCTATGCTGGCAGTCCTTTTCAGGCTTGATTTCAGCCACCTGGATACTTTTTAATTTAAGCAAACTCTTACCTGTTCTCACCCGCCTTCAGGAAATTTCCTTTCTGTCACCTTTGCAATGTTATTTTCAGTGTGTTGTGGGTTCTGTTGGGCCACTTGAGCTACAGGTCTGAGCTCTTTCTGCAACCATTCCTTTTTCTTTTGTCTCGCTGCCTGTGCAAGTTTCATTTTTTGGATCATGCTATGGGAGCATCATCCCATGGGAAAGAACAACCTTCCTCTTGTTCCAGAAGATGTATCTGATTTCATCCTCAAGAAGCATATGACAAACAGAACCAGAGGAACAGCGTATGCTCTATTGCATTGATAGATGAAATTTGACCACCGGTCAGATATTTTGAGATTTTCTCCGGCATTTTAATCCTTCAGAAACATCAGGGACACAAGTGTGTCTGTCAGTCTGTAGCCTGAGTGTGTGAATGTTGAATCTTTCATGTGAAGGTCCCAATGTTCTGAAGCTTTTGTTATTCAGTGTGAACTCTACAAGACTCTTGAGAATTGGTTTGTATTTCTGCAGTCTCCCTTTCAATATGCCTGTTATAATCTGGGGTTATTTATTTACTTATTTATGTTTCTTGGATGTGTCTATGTTTATGAAAGCATGGCTCAATTAATTTTGCTGCCTTTGTAAATGCTCTTCTATCATGCCTTTGTTCTGCCTAGAAGTTCCTTTCTTTTATATTTCCTATATATCAATTTGCTTAAACTTGCTTTTAGGGCAAGATACTCTTGTTAGCATACAGATAGTTTAGGATTATTGTCCATGCTTTCTTAGCCTACATTGTAGGCTCTAGACAGTGTGAATACCGTGAGTATTGGGTATTTTGGGCATGGCCCAATGAATNTCTTCAGGTGATCTGGTCTAACCCTTACTCAAAATCGTATTTTTAGTATTCTCAAATATGTTAATTTGTGCCATGGAGTTTACTTTGGCTGGCAGGGAGTAAATGGCAGCTATATTGTTTACCTTCTCTTATATGAACTTTTCTCCAATTATGTTCTGTGAAATTTCTTTTCTCAATTAAGGCTATATTTGTTAACTTGTAGATATGTTTTGTAAATGCTGCTACTTAAACCATTCAGAGTGTTCAGACAAGCTGCAAGTGTGGAATCATGATGCTGGAAAAATTTCTTTGTTTTGTTTGTCACTGGTGGTACACAGAGTCCTAGAGAAATTTCTCATGGGTTTTCAGGAAGAGTTCCGTGATAACATTCTGCATTCAGACTTCACTGTTGTCATAGCTGTATAAAAAGCCCTTCTACTTCAGTATTTTTTGGTCTACAAAAGTACCTAGTGAAAGAGGTACAAGAGGAAGAAAGAACAGCATTGTCTGGAATATTTACAGTTCTCTTTCATTCTTTTTTTTTATGAAATGAAAATCTTAAAAAAAAGTAAAAAAAATTAAAAACCCCAACTGAACATGAAAATTAAGAACCTCCTCCTCCCTAAAAGAACCAGCAAACTCCAACCAACAAAAAATACCTCACATAAACAACACACTGTTGGACAGTATAACAGTTTTTAGTCAGTTATGATCTTTACTAAACAAGTAGTTTAGATTGTTCAATCAAACTAAGTTCTTTCTTTTACTACAGAAATTCACTTTATGAATATGGATTTTTGAAGGGCCTGTTTTGAGGTTGTGAGCATTATAGAAATCTTATTTTATATTCCTGGAAAAGTGAAGTGTAAAAATGGAACTTGTAAGACCGCTTCATGCTGATTAAACATCTGTCTGTAAAAGATTTTTGCTGGATTGAAGAGGGACAGTAACAGATGCTCTGATCAAAGAAATATTTTTGAAATAATATTAGTCAACACATTTTAAAATGATATTTCAAGTGTGACTGAATTTTGGCAATACAGAGCTGTTCAGTTGAGCAAGTTTACATATACTTGTTGGACCACACTATTTAAGTGTTTCAAATTACAGCTCGAGTTCTGTTTTTTATTAATTAGCCGTTGCTTTTTTAAAACTATTTTTGTTTGAATAATGTCCCCGGTATCTATTTATACTATTTGTGTGATGTATGCAACTTTTCTTCTAGTATGAAACCTTCAGAACAGAAGAAGAAGAGAGAATAAAAGCTAAAGGGCAAGATGTGAAATCGTCGGTGTATTTCATGAAGCAGACCATTAACAATGCTTGTGGAACAATTGGGCTAATTCACGCTATTGCAAACAACAGAGATAAAATGAACTTTGGTAAGCTTTTTGTTGGTTACTTGGGGTTTTTTTGTTGTCTTTTCTGCTTGTTTGTTTTTTGGGTTTTTTAAGTGTGGGGAGGCAGTAAGGGAAGGATACATTTTCTACTATTTTCCCTGAATGTAATAATTCATAAAGGACAATCTCTGTTCAAAGAGCATTTCTACCTACAACTCTAAAAGCAGTATTTCATACTAATCCACAAACTAAAGCACTCGAAAGGTTGCAAACTGCAGCAGGTAGCAACTCCTCTTGCAGTCAGCCTTCAGTGTCTTAAAGATGCGATGTAATCATATCTTTAAATCTTTTGTTGGATATAAGTATTTTGTAAACTTTGAAGGAAGTTGGAGTTAAAGCATGACTAATTATGTCTTTTTTTATTATTTTTTTAAGAAACTAATTCTTCACTGAAAAAGTTCCTAGAAGATTCATTATCTATGACTCCGGAAGAGAGGGCCAAATACCTAGAAACTTATGAAGTTAGTATCATGTGGTTTTACTTGTATTTAAAATAAAACAGGAGTTACTTGCATGAGCAGATACTGCCCTTTAGGACTTAATCCTGTGCAGCATTTAAACAATTCAATTTTACATGTAAGCTTGTGATCAGACAGTTGCTACGAAGAAAACCCTGTTTTGGTAAAGTTTTCCTGCCTGCCTGTAGCTCAGTCAGCAGAATGTGTTTTATCAGTGTTTCTCATCCTTATTAATTCACTGGCTTAGTTTAAAATGACTTTGAAGTGGATGAGAAATGCATGTGTAATGTTTTTGGTGTGTTCAGGATGCAGTTTAATGGTCAATTTAAGCTGATCTTTATGTTGCTGTAAGGATTACACTGCTATTGCGTAAGGATGGTCCTTCTGCTGCCTCCTTTCATTCCTGCCTTCTAGTCATCCCTCTTTGGCTGTAGCAGCTTGGGGCACACAAAGAGCTGATTTGGCTGAAATGTAATCTCCTTCCCCCTGTCCCCCTGCCAAACAGTTAGATGAGCTAGCTGATAGTGTGGTTAGCCAGATCATTAGTGCTGTTTGAAAGGATGTGGCAGAAACATCTGGCCAGTGGTGGAGTGGGAGAATGGTGCTGTTGCTTCTGATGGTAACCATGATCCTCTTTCAAAATTAAAATCTTGAGGTTTTCCAAGCCTGACTTCAATTTGAGCTTATTGTTAAGCCCTCAAGAATAAGGGTGTTAACGTGGCTGAGGGAAGCAGTAACAAACAGAAACAGTAGAGGTTCGATGACATTTTCTATAGAAATGTTGAACATAAGATGTCTGATCAGGGCTTCTATGTAAAGTGTTTTGTCTGCTCAGAAAGTGATATATAACGAAAACATTTGCCCTTAGTGTTTTCTGTGTGTAAAAGTGCCTTTTCAAACTGCTAGGCATTTGATTTGAACTGACTGTGATGAAACTGAAATACTGGTCTTCCTTCTTGGAATTGGAGATGATTTATTTATTATTTATTCATTTATCTGTTACAAGCACTGAACAAAAATAGTAACATCTATGTCATCTGATAAAACAAAAAGCAAAGAGTGATTCTTAAAAGTCTGATTCTGAAATTCTCTCATTTAAAGTCTGATTGAAATATGTTTTAATTTTAGGCTATTCGTGTCACTCATGAATCCAGTGCCCATGAAGGTCAGACTGAGGTATTCATTTTTTAAGTAAAATCTTTGTTAATAACTGCTTTGAGTTGAATATAATTGAAATGAAAACAATCAGATATTAAAGGTTTACAGTGAAATGGAGGTTATTGCATGGTTTGCAGTATGATGTCATTGGTCAAAAATCAGGGTACAAAACCAAGTGGTATTGTCGGGGGAGGAAACAAACTTGAAGTTTGTTTGGGTTTTCATTTTTTTGTTGTTGTTGTGGGTTTTTTTTTTAGCCTCTGTATAACATGGATCATCTTTTCAATTGTCATTTCGGAGTTAACAGTATTTTTAAAGTCAAGGTTTTGATTTTGCAAACTAGTAAGATCCATAGTAATCATACAAGTGGAACAAACATTTTATGAGAGTCGGAGAAGTTTTACTTCAGACAAAGAAATAGTACGGTACTTGGTTTGCCATTGTGTATATGCTGCTTGTTTACAAATACATGTATTTATATCTGAATTAGTATTAGGGAGAATTTAAGGTTTTATCCCTCTACTTATATTAGTTGATACGAAAAAAATAAATCCCAAAACCGAAATATGAACAACAAAACCCCTTAAAATAAGCATAGACGTAGCATTCAATATTTTTCTGCTTCAGTCATACTAAGGCAGTTTTCCTTTTTCCAGTTCATATTTCAGTATCTGTACCACAAAAAGAAAAGTGATTAGATTATTGCTAGCACTGCTTGGTTTCACAAAGCAAGGAGCTCACCTTTGTTTGGCTGGGACTTTAGTGGCTCCTCCACTTGCTTTTGTGGGGTTTTTTTTTGTTTTCCTTTTGAAGTAGAGTAGGTGACACTTTCTTCTCATGACTTCTGCAGTGTCTTCTAAACAATGCAGGAAAAAGCAAAGCAGTCCTTTTTGCTCTTCCTTGCCCCACCATCTAGAAATGAAAATTAAGAGAATTGTTTTAACTACCTCTATTTTAGACACTCATACTCCTTGGTGCTATTTTCTTTAAAAAAAACCCACTATTCTTTCTTCTTACCTTTTTCTCTAAATTAATCAAGGTTCTATATTTCAAGAAGAAACATCAGAACAAATTTGTATTTTTCTTCCTTTTCTAAGTGAGAGAATCCAAAAAATCTGGTATGTTTTCTTTACAAGAAAGATCTAGATTTTCTTGGCAAGCTCAGTAAGAGAGAGGCTGTGGATCTTATTCCCACAAGCTGCTGAAGACTGAATCTTTTCCTAAGATCCTTATGAAAGAGAAAAACTTCAGTTGTTCTGATGTACTGTGACTTTCACCCAGGGAATGGTTTGTTCATTCTTCTGACAAAAATTATGGAATGACTGGGAAAGAAAATTCAAGGGCTATAGAGTTCCTGGGAGTCTTCTTAAAGATCAGGAAGTATCTAAAGTATGACGGATGGAATCTCCTCATAAGGGACAGTTAACTTCCTGAACTTCCACAAAATAATCTGTTTCCTGATCAATATAACCACAATACAAAAGATTAATAATTGTGTGGAAATATGAAGACTTCTTTTCATAATAAAAAATTACAAGATTGTTTTAGCAACCATCTCAGAGGACTGATATTGAATAGTTAGTTTCCTTGCCAGATATTTATTATTCCATTTTGCATGACTGAATCTGGAAGTAATTCAATATGGATATTCCTTAGGCTGGTAAAATAAGGTTTTCCTGTCCTGTTTCCAGCAGTGAAACAGTACAGTGGCTGAATACATGTCCTAGGACCATTTTTCACAGGCTGCCCAGTCTATCAACCAAGGAAGGGAAAAACAAACAAGTTATCTTACTGGAACATCTAATTGCTTGAAGATCCTGTCTTACCAGAATGTACTTACATTGGCAGCAAGGCCTCTCCTTTCTTCTGTACAGGAGGAATTGCTTTACTTTAAAGTACAATTCTTAAGCAAAACTAAGTCTGAAATGTGAATATGCTGAGAAGTGTAATTTAAGGTTGGAGTGAGTTAATCCCCTAGTCTTTTTCTTTCCAATGGTACATTGTAAGTGTTGCTTCAGGTAGTAGTGGAGAGACTGAGGGGTGGCAGAGCACTGGAACAGGCTGCCCAGAGAGGTGGTGGAGTCTTCGTCTCTGGAAACATTCAAAACCCACCTGGACAAGTTCATGTGCAACCTGCCCTAGAAGGATCTGCTTTTGCAGGGATTTGGACTAGATGATCTCCAGAGGTCACTTCCAACCCTGTATCATTCTGGCATTCTGTGATTCTGTGACTAATGAGCAGCACACCCTTGAAGATGCTGAAGTTAGCATATGCAGGTCATACAAGTATGATGGCTTGTCCTCAGGTGTGAGTTGGCAAGTCCTGTCTTGCTTTGGAGCAAGAGAGAGGAGAAGAGAACCCCATTCCCCCTGCATTGATTATTAGTTAGGATTACTTTCCTGAGAACTTGAACTTCATTTCATGTTTGTCTTCCTAGGACTCTGTTGGGTTCTTGTTCTCCCCCTTCCCCCGCCCAGCAAGGGCATCTTGCATAGAAATCTTTCCTTTGAATACAAAGTGTCTTTTATACTTGCTAAAGGATAGTAAGTGCTGTAGCTTTGTGTGCAAAAAGTCCTTTCCACATTTCCTACAGAATTAAAGGTTAAGAAAACGTGCAGGACTGCCCATCTTTTAGGATGATTAACTTGGCTTGCCTGCTTTCTAAGAGTACCCTGCTCTGTGGGTATTTCTGTCCCTTACATAGATATTGCTTGCTACTCTTCACTCAGTCTGAAAATGTTGCTTAAGCTCAACTCTGTTAGACAGAATAATTTCTGGAAGTGGGAGGTACGGCTGTGGGCCTTGCTGATTTGGTTAAGAAACTATGTAACTGCTCTCAAGATGTTCTTCTTTCCCTCCCCTATTCAAAACACTGCACTATAAATCAGTGTTATTTGATAAAAGTAAAGTTTTCTGGAATCTTGAGATGTGGACGTTTTAAAAATAGCCAAGAATACAGACTGGTTCTTCTCAAATAATATTTCTTTTTTCTGGTCTCTGATTTCTCAGATCTTTGAGGCATCAGCCTTTAATGCTTTTAACTAAAGCCTTAATTTGTTGAACAGTTTTAATGCTCCTTGACAGTCCTACTAAGCCATCTCAGTGACTACTTGATTTCTACAATCTGCAAGTGGATTTTCCAAATTTGCTTCTGTTCTGTGTATGTGAGTGTTCTGAACCTTGAAATAAAACAAGTCTATCTAGAAAGAAAAGGTTAGTAGTATTAGAGTAAAGCAATCCTGGCTTTCTAGTATCTGTGTATTTCATATGTTCATCTTGTCCAGTGGGCAGGATTTATTTCCGTCTTAGAATAATTTGTAATACATTTATTTCTATTTTCATTTCTTACAGTTTTAAGAAAAGTTGTACTTAAAAAAAAAAAAGCTACCTGACGAGATATTATTTGTGCAACTTTAATATTAGCAGTGGACTGCTAAATTCTGTATTCCACTTAATGATTACTAGAAGAGAACAATTACGGTGGTCAGTTCTGGGATTCATCATTAATGCATGGTCTATTTAGATGAAACAGTAAGATGAATTGCTAAGCAAATGGCTTAAACCTGAGAGCTATAGAGTGTTGTGCCTTGATAGGTACTATAACAAACTTGACAAGTTTGATAGTTATGATTAATTTGCCTAGTTTCAAGGTCGGGGAGGTGGGAGAAGGCTATGTTTGTAGCCATTTTATATAACTTTTGCATTGAAAACTTTTACAGGCCATCTATAGATTGGATTAGAACTAAGTATTTTGAGGAGAGTTTTTGTATTAAAATATGTGACGTTTTTAATGAGGTTTACTGAATTTTCATTAAATTACTTAAATATTTTCCTTAAAAATCGAGACTTTTTTGTTCTTTCAAAGAGACTAAATTTTAAGAGCAGTCAAGCAGTTTTCATTTTGCTAATTCGCTTCAGGTTTGCAAATTGAAAGGGTTGTAAGTTAGGGTTATCCTTCAGGCCTGGTTTTGGACAACGCTTGATTCAAGTTCTGTGTTAAGACTCTTGCATTCTGTGGCTCCATGGCTCACTTTTTTGCTTCAATAAAGCGAATAAATAGATAAAGCAGTCTAGTGGGTACTTCTATGTGTAAAAATTATAGGTCTGTTTAAAATTACTTTAGTAGCAAGCAGTAAGGTCTGGGAATAATCCCACAGGAGAAGTGTGGTGTTAGTTTCAGGGGTTTCGAGGGTGATTTGATTCTGGTCCCATGTTTCAGTACCGTAATGAGGGCAATTAATGTAAGACTCTTGTAAGTCTTGCTATTAAACTTTATGCTGCTGAAGCTTACACTTTCTCAAGTGACAGGTATTTCATATCCAAAGCTGCCAAAAAAGGGATCTAGGTCTTTAGGATAAAGCTTTGTGGATCCAACTTCTCCTTTCTATGTGGTAGCTCCTTAAATGCAGCTATGCCCGAGACTGGAATAGTTGCCAGCTACTCAAAGTCCTCTTTATTTTTTTTATGAGACTTCTACTGAGTGTACACTTCTGTTTAAAATATCTAGGATGTCTGAGGATGCAGAAAATACAACCTGCTTCTTTGCAGAACTGCACACACTTCTAAACCAAACTGGTCCTTATATTGCACTGAGTAGAGTTTTCCTGTTTGTTTTGCTTCTCTTTTTTTCTTTCTGAGGGAGGAAAAGTAGCAATTAATAGCACTGAGTTAGGTTCATATCTAACTTTTTTTAATTACTATCTTGGGTTGCTTTCTTTCAAAACAGTCGTAGTACCTATTTTCAGGTAACAGATTGGAAAAACTGAGGGGAGAATTTTTTGAGAACGGGAAAACGTGTCATTACATCAGAGACTTCCAGAGAGAAACTGCTCATTTTCATTAAGAATAAAAAGTTACTGTAGAATTTTCTGAGTGAGTAGGAAAAGAGGAAGATGCAAAGGCACACTTGTTACAGAGATAAACCAGTAGAAATTGTTTAACTCAATTAAACAATGATATGCTATGGCAGCTTGAGAGATGTTATTCCAGGTAGAAAATATTATCTGTACTGATTCTTGAAGTAAATTACCTCTTTAATACATGAATATAATAACGTGAGTAGCGAGTTAGTTTTGTTCTGCTCTCATTCCGCTGACGTTCATATCCACTTCTTTGCAATGATGCTTCATTACAGCTCAATTCTGCAGTAAGGAAAATGGCAAGCTGTACCATATAAAGTACCTTCTAAAAGATTAATTGGCCTTTAGACAAGAAATTGATCTAGAGAGTTATCTGTATTCAGTTTCTGCCTTTCTAAAAACTTTGACGTGCTTAGCTCTTGTTCAGATACTGTTCTGGTAACAGTATCTGAAGTTTTAGGCAGCTGTGTGTGTCTGTTGAAATAATTCTGTATTGTCAGATTACCTCCAGTGTCTTGGGTCTGCCGTCAGCTTCGCAAACGGCTTCCTTTAGCAGCTCATTCTATAGCTCCTGTAGGAGCTAACACTGGCACAGAGACATTAGAAGCACACTCTTGGGAAGAGAAGAGAAGGCTTCACAGACTAGTCTTAGATCAGCTTTTTCTGCTGTGGACAGCAGATGCTCAAATAGCTGTGGTGCTAATTGTCAGGCTGTTTGTGCAACATCAAGGTATCACTAACTGCTGACACATGGCTTTCCATATCACTTTTTGTTATGAAGTTCAAATGATAGGGTGAACTATTTATTATGTCTTGCAGTACTTGTGGCATATGGAACCACTTTTGTGTTTGAGGTTGACTTTTTTTTTTTCTTTTTTTTTTGGACAGGGGAGTTTTAGCATGGTTTATGCATTACTGCTTAGCAGAATTTGATTTGTGGTCTTTGGGAAGTGTACTTCTTTAAATGTTATTACAGCATAGCTCAAAATGATGTTTCGGTCTAGCAAATAAATACAAGTGAAGTGGCCACTTGAAATACCTGTGTTGGATATTGGTGAGAATAAGAGCTTTTTATTTTTGTTGATGGCCTAATTTCTTAGGGGAAAGTTAGGAGTTCTCAAATTCCTGTTTTTTCTTTTCCTTAGAGGCTATTGAGAATGTTCAACTAAATGAAGTTTAAGCTACAGTGTTTCAGTTATAGCTATTACAGAAGAGAGAAGGAAACAGAACTAGAATGTATACAGTATTCTAGCTGTTTCGGGGAGCAGAGAAAAAACTGCCTTTGGCTCTGTAACTTGTGTTTGTGGGGATTTTTTGTTACAGTTTTGTAGTACAGTTCATACAACTATTTACCAACTGACAGCTTTGGCTAGTAGTACTAGATGTTGGGCTAAATGAGGCTCAGAACCGAGCAGACTGAGGTGCTGCATCCAAGCTGCCACTTAAACAAAAACAACATTCCTGCACCTCATTAGACCTCTATCAAAAAATATTGATGGTGGAAATATTAGCCTTTAAAAATCAAAATTGATGTTTGACTCTGCCAGTATAAAAGTCACAAGTAAGAACTGCTCTCAAATGTTCACAAAAAACTGATGTGCGCATCAGTATGTTTACTTAGATATGCTTTTTGTTCACAAATATGATCAGGAGTATTTTTAACATGGATTGAAGTTGGCAGCCACTGAAAAAGCTACCACAGCTTGATATTTTTTTGTTCCTTAACTCAAACCATAACTGCAAACTGTAGTCTGTAAACTTGTTTAGTGTGCTCTGAGAACTATAATCTTGCTTGGAATGCGCTAAGTTAGACTTTGATCACAGTAACAGTCGTTAACATTGGCAAGAACGAAGTAAAGTCAATGTACTCTGTTCTCAGCTGCTATAAAACTTGAACTTTCAAAGATCTCTGGTTCCCTGGGGCATTACAATTTATTGTTAGAGAAGAAACATAAAGGAGCTTCCCTTTCGCTCCTGCCAAGAACATATGGTGGGATTTTCTTCTTAAATAGCCCATACTCCTCAGTGTTTCTTCCGAATAATCCATAGCCTTGTAAAGAAACATTTACATTTTAGGAGAATTTAAATTCAATTCTGTAACTGTTTCTAAGATGATTTTTGTTTAGCTTAGCAGTACAGAACAAGTGTGTAATTTCTTCTGTAAAGGTGATGAAGTTGCCTTAATTTGTTAGCTATAGCTTTTTCTTGTTTACAGCCTACACAGTAAAAGTGTGAAAAATGAGCTTCCTAGAATCATATGAAAAATTTTGGAAGTTGTACTTGGTCAGTCTTTGACTTGTTGTGTTGTCCTTTTGTTATTTAACACGTCAGTGCTTGAGACATGCATCAATCTGATTTCTTTACTGAGCAAATAACTGATAAGGTATTAGTACAGTATTGCTCTGAATTGTTATTCTTGTGCTTAACTAAAATCTATATGAAGGAACACTGATTCCTAGGATGAAGCTTAACTATAGAGGATATTCGCACCCATAAAGCAGCCTATGGATTTAAATAACAACTATTTAAGAAATAAGTAACAAGTGAAAGTAACAAAATGCATCTATGGTTTTGCATCCAACATCTCTACCAACAAACAATCTAAGGTGTTTTTGGGGGGGGTTGGTTTGGGTTTTTTAGGCATCTCTCCAATCCATAATGCTTTCAGTGCTGTTCTTGCACTATCCATGGAAGAGACAGCAAGCAGCAGGCTCCAGCTGTGTGTTTGTTCACTGGCATTTTAGCAAGCTGATCATGACGGGTGATGGTTGAGTTCATACTCAGCCTCTTTCCCTCAGGCAAGAGAAAAACTGATTTGGCTGCTGTTTTTTTGTTTTGCTTTGGTTTGGTGCTTTTTTTATTCTTTCCTTATTCAACCGCTTATTAGGAAAAAAATTATAAGAACTTACAATCCTTAAAACCACCAACATTTTACCAATATGGCTGAAGCTAGACAGTGGGCTAAAACTGCTCAGAATTGATGTTGCATCAACCAACTTTGCTCAGGGAAGGACTCTAAAAATTATGGTAATTGGGTGTGCAACAATGCCGTTCAATTTATTTAAGAGAAACAAATATTGTTAAGGAAAAATATTTGAAAAAAAAATCTAGTTAAATTAGGTTTTGCAGAGCTCCCTAACCTTTAGAATTTTCTTTTTTGCAATTCCACAAATTTTTGATCACAGAAGTTGCCATTGTGATAATCTAGCTTGACTTTTGCCTAACATAGGCCATAGAACTTAAATTCAGGTCTTCAGAGAGATATACTTAATCACTAATTCTGGAAAGATTTTTTTTCGGGAGGGAGCTCTGAGCTCACCATTTTTCTTGCCTTTAAGGTCTGTCTTTACCGATATGTCTAGCAAAGTAATGCTCTTGGGTTACTGTCCATTCTTAATCAGGGATTAAACTGACATGGATAACACTGTCAAGGTTTTTGTTTTTACCAGCTGCAGAAACTCTAATGAAACTTACTGGTGCAGAAGTTGATCAGTGAGCAGCTCAATTTGGTTTAAAAATTGTGGTCTCGGTTTCAATACCTGATATGTATCAGCATTAATATTGCTGATGATTGTCACGTTGACAAAACACATTGCTCTGTGAAAAGTAGAGTTTATGAACCTTAACAATTTGCACGTTGCACAGGCTTTTGTAGGAACAAGACGTTTCTTGCAGTTGAAATATTCACAGTATCTCTTGTTTGTGTGAATTCTGCAGCGTGCTGTTGGAGATGAGCTTGCAAAGTAGCTTCTGCCTGTGTGAAATGCTTCCTTTGTCAGGCTCCTCTTCCCTGCCTGGCTGCTTATCTTCTTATAAATGCTTGAAGGAACTTAGTGTATCTCAAGATTTCCACCACCACCACCAAAACGAGAATGAAATGCTGTTAAAAGATTAAAAACACTTGTGAAGAAAGGAGGAGGAAGAGGATTTTTTTAGACAGCGTGATGCATGGATTTAATTTGCGTGTAAAAAACCCACTAAGGATAATGACTTCTAAGGAAGAAAAATGCTGTTACGCTTTGAACTGTAATACAGACCCTTTTAAATAATTCAATAATGAAATTACTTAAAACAAAAAAAAGCCTTAAAAGGTGATGGGGAAGAACAATAGATACTCAGCACATCCTCTCTGAATATAATCTTAAAGCTATAACAACTCTTACGTTGCCCATTTGACTGGAAAAGTTGCACTTAATGACACTTCAGCCTCCCCCTGTCTCTACTACAGGGAACCGTATGATGAGGCCACCGACACTTAGTTTGCTGGGAGGAGTTACTGCAAGCTCATGGACCGACTCAACTGAGCAGCTGCAGAACAGAGCCTCTGATCATGAGGTTGTGCATATAAAACAAAAGACCAGGACTAGAAGCATTGTATCTCGTTCTGTTTCCCAAGTTTCCAGTGATGTTGGTGTGCAGTTAAAGCTGGTTTGAGCTCTGTCCCAGTGCAGCGAGTATTTCTGTCTGCATAGAGACACAACCTCTCAATGGAGGAAAGAAGAAAGCCCCGGTCCCAGCATAATTTTTCAGCTGGCAGACGGGGAAGCCTCCTTAGAGGAAGGTGGCATGGGCATGAACTTTCCACTGAGATGGTCCTTGAACTTGAGCTTCCAGACAGGTTAATTTTTGTAGCCACTACCAAATCATCAAAAGAAGCATCAAAAGAAGCGTGACCAGCAGGTCATGGGAGGTGATTCTCCCCCTCTACTCTGCGCTTGTGAGACCCCACCTGGAGTACTGTGTCCAGTTCTGGAGTCCTCAACATAGAAAGGACATTGAACTGTTGAAACAGGTCCAGCGCAGGGCCACGAAGATGATCAGAGGGATGAAGCACCTCTCCTATGAGGACAGGCTGAGAGAGCTGGGGCTGTTCAGCCTGGAGAAGAGAAGGCTCCGGGGAGACCTGATAGCAGCCTTTCAGTATCTGAAGGGAGCCTACAGGAGACCTGGAGAGGGCCTCTTTGTCAGGAAGTGTAGTGATAGGACAAGGGGTAATGGTTTAGATTGGAAGAGGGGAGATTTAGATTAGATATTAGGAAGAAGTTCTTTCCTGTGAGGGTGGTGAGGCACTGGAACAGGTTGCCCAGGGAAGTTGTTGATGCCCCATCCCTGGAAGTGTTCAGGGCCAGGCTGGATGGGACTTTGCACAACCTGCTCTAGAGAGAGGTGTCCCTGCCCAGGGCAGGGGGGTTGGAACTTGATGATCTTTAAGGTCCCTTCCAACTCTAACCATTCTATGATTCTATGAAGTTAATCAGTTATAAATATTCCCTCTTAGAAAGAAATGGTCATGCAGTACCAGACACGGCTTTGTCCTGTCAGGTCTTCAGTGCATTAGATGTGGGCTGAGATACTTTGCTGGCTTGGGTTACCCAAACAAGCTGAGCAGACACATCCCGGGTTCTAGAACTTGATCGGTTTTGGCACGAGCCCAGTCACGAGCTATGCGGCACGATCAAACTTCTGCACTTTTAGGTGTTTGCAAAAGCACGGCTCTTGGTGCGTGATGATCTCTGTGGGTGTTTCCTTTAGATCTTAGATTTAAATGGCTCTAGGCTTTAATAACAGCTATATATAGGAACGAGTTTTGGATTGGGGCAGATGATAATTGCCTGAATGTTTTTTGGACCTATTCCATGAAGCTTTTAACTTGCTTATAATGTGTTTTTTTTGCATTACAAACCATAAACACAATGTGCTTACTGGTTTATAAGACAATAACATTCAATTCTATTTCAGGGGTTTTGTTTTACCACTTCAGATATTTGACCTCCTACAATTTTCAGCAAAGAAATATGCTCCTGTGATCTTTTCATCTTGTGAAGTTAGTCTAATTCTCGCTTCTCTGCTGTTTCAAGCTGTTAATAAGGCTTGTTTGAATAGAGTGTCTCAAGTTAGGATTTTTCTTCCACATTTTAAATTAAATGTGAAATGTATGACTTTATTCTTTGTTTGGAGACATGTGTTTAACATTAATTTCATATTAATATTGACGATAATTCTAGTTTATTTTTTTAATATTATATTCACTTGACACAGATTAATTTTTGCTTATTATTAAAGCAACGCATGGAATTTTATGGCTCTTGTAGCCTTGTTAATTAGACATAATCTGGTATTAACTTTGCTTTTCAACAATTCCTACGTACTCCCTGTTGAAATTTCTTACAAATGCAGAAGTATATTTTCAGTGTGGAGGAAGTTTCTCTTTGTCTTGGTTGATCTCACTAGAGGACCTACTAGTACAGGAAATTTTGGATAAAAGGTTTCAATGAATGGAATTTAAAATGAAGACAAATACTGACTAAGAAATTTTAAAATATCAGTTGTCTTAAACTACATTCTAGGTTATAAATTTAATTTTGAGAACGTAAAGTGTTTTCTGGTGTCATTACATTCAGAAAAGGGATGTTTTTAATATTGTTTTTCATTATTTTAGCAATATTGGGTAGGGAACAAAAATTGCTGCAATCATTAAGAATGGGAAAAGTGAAGAATTGTGGCAAAAATAGTAAAACTGGTAAAAAAGGCTTTATAAAAATCATCTTTCAGTATTCTGGTCATCCCTGTACTGTTGGTATTGTTCAAAGTCTTATTAATTGTTTCACAGTAATTACACTAGGAGTGCTAAAAGATAGAGGATTTTTCCAGAGCAAAAGTAGGCAGTTTAACAGCTTCCAGTCAGTGGACTGCATCAATAAATTCCCACTCTCTCCCAAGTTTTTCACTTTCTTTTTTTTTTTCCCTATTTCTAAGTAAACAGTTACTATATTGCAGGTTCCGGGAAGGCTAACAATCTTGTCTGTTTTGATAGCAGCAGCTTACAAAGTTGTAAAACATTATGTAGCGTGTCTTGCCTTTTATTGTGAACTGTCTAGTCAGCAAAGCTCTTAAATTTCTGCCCCGCAGCAGGTTCTAATCTTACAGGTTCCTCCCTCCATAGGGAGGTATGTGGATTGTAAGGACTTCTAGGAGCAGTGTTTTATCAGTTGTCTTTTGGAAATTTCTTAGACAAACTGAGAAAAAATTGTTTGCAAACCCATCTGATAGATTATCTACAAGTAAAATTCCTTAATTTAAATCAGTTCTTCAAGTGCAGAATTTGAAAAAAAAAACAAAACAGTTAGTGGTACAGATAACTATAATAGCTATTTAACTCTTGTGTCTCTGACTCACAGAAGTATTGTCATTGTTAAATTCCTCTTTCTTCATATAGTCACATTTTTTCGGCTGGAGGTTTTCTGGTTTTATCCTCTCTTATGTGGAGCTAATGAGACTTAGGGGTGGATCAGAATGTTTGAAAATCAGAAGTTAATTTAAAAAAAACCAACCCAAATAACGTGCCATGCTTGTCTCTGAGCTCTACAGTTTCAACTGTACTTGATGCTTGCTTTTCATGAAGAATTCTTATTCCTGTCTTTGTTCTTTAAGGTCAACAATAGGGGAGCAGAAAGAACCAATTCCTTGTCCCACTCTTGATAGGAAAAGGATAAAAAAATTGAATGGGAAAGAAGATTACTTCAAAAATAATACAAAGAAAGTAAATGTATTTGACTGGCACTTACGTGTTGATTAAAAAGAGTGAAAATAATACTTTTTTTTAGAGAAGCTATCTAATCTCAATCTCTGAAGTCTTCTAGAATCATTCCATTGAATGCATAATGTGGGACTTACCTTAAAGAGATGCAGTTTCTATTCTGCATGCGTAACTTCCATGGATTCACAAGCAGCTGGCAGGTCTCAGTGCAGATAAGTGGGGTAACATCGATAAGTAAGTATGTTTCCTAGTGGGGGGCTCTGCAGGGATCAGTTCTAAGACCTGTACTGTTAAACAACTTTGATCATTGATGTGGAAGGCAACATAAAAATATACCCCAAAACCTACCAGCAGTGTAAAAAGATCAAGAGATAGCAAAGCACAAGACAGCAACACAAGACACTCTGTCTTGCTCTGAGGGTTAGCTTCAAAGAAAGGAGTATTTTTCTGAGGCCAAATAGAAGCTGTGTAATTAGGACAAAAGCTGAAGTTTGTTTCCTGACAGAGAGTGAGGCGTTCTCTAAAAGACTGAAGGTGACACTGGGGATTTCTGTATGTGGTGAGAGGAGAAAGTTATGGTGGATGATAAGCTGAAGGTGAGCCCCTGGTTTGACATCATGGCTGGATGAACTAATGTAATCTGTTGTTTTGTGCTCATATCATCATTAAGCAGGACAAGAAAGGTTGCCTTTTCATTTAGCACTAATGTATTTAGTAGACTCTGTGGATGTTACTTACTGTCTCTGGAGCTATAGACAGGATTGATTGAAATTTTGATATGTTCTGATTTAGTTCAGTATCAAAAAAACTGAGTGTTTGTTTCTGTTTCGTGAGTATGTTCTGATCCAAACAAAACTTGAACTTGATTGGTCCTGTGGCCTGTGTGGGGCAGAAGAGCAAAACTAAATCATCACAATGGTCCTTTCTGGTCTTAAATATATTTACTGTAACTTTGTCAGTTGCAGCTGAGAGTCATTTTTAATACTTCTGTGGTCTTTCTTCTAATAGTAACAATTTGAATGGTTTAACATAGTCCTACTGCTTCCACGGATACTAAAGGGATCCTGAGTGTTAATGGCAATACTGCCACTGGCCTGCTATTTTAGAAGAATAGGTGAAAAACTTAGGAAGTTGCATACCTCACCACGGTAAGCTTCCCTTTTCCTTTGCTTTCCTTTTATGTTAGTCATGGAGCAGTAAAGAAACTCTGGGTTGTCTTACAGTAGTTACTTGATTCGTTTAAAATCCCAGAGCAGCACAACCTAGCTTTCCCAAATTACCAAAGAAACTATTGCTTACAGTTTTGTAGCTGCAGACAAAACTGATTTCTCTCTGTTCTCAACTGTTCCTTCCATGACGTGCTACTTAAATCCCCTCCCTCCTCACTTTCTAACAGTCTGTCTCTTGAATGAGTCAGTTAACTTGTGTTCATATTATGAAGTTCACTGGGTGTGAATAACCTCTAGATTATCTAGTGATAAAATTTAGATTTGGCTTATTTTCATTGATCTTTTGTCTTCTCATTGAAATTCAACACATTCTTGATTACTATCTGTGTGAGTTGATCAGTTAAAGGACAGTGTAATAAATCGTGCACATCTCTGCAGTTGCCTGTTTAGGTATGTTACTTCAAGTTTAAGTGGGCTAAGTATGTTCTTTTTTAATGTTTATGTAGTCGTCATCGTCCTCGCTGTCTTCACCACCATCTTCATCGCAGCCTCAGGTTAGCCACAGCAGAACGAAGGCTTCACCATTGTGTCACTCTGCATCCCTCTCCTGGGCCAAACGTAATCATGTAGGTCCTGCAAAGGCTACCAGTCCGTCAATCCGTCTTCGTCGTTGGCGGCCCTTGATACGCCTTCCATCTGTTGGGCTTCATTCTGTTGTAAGTGTAGTCCATCTTCAGTCTTTTCTTATTCTGACACGACTGGCCTTCCGCCGTGCAACTTCGGTCCTCAAGGCATCATTTTTTGTTGGGGTCTTCTCTCAACCATTCTTAGGATTTCTTTCTTCTTTTTTGTTTTTTCCTTTTTTTTTCCTTTTCTTTTCTTTTTTGTTTTTTTTTTCTTTCCCCCATGTCGGACAGCAAAAGAACATCGCTCCATGCTTTGCTGTTCAGGTATTTTTGATTCAATCCACATGCCAAATCATTTTCAAAGCATAGATGAAGTTTGCCCTTCATGAAGTGGCTTTTTTTTTCTGCCATAGGCTCCACATCCAGCCTCTTGTTTTCACCTCATCTTCATGATCTTTCATTTGGATGTGCTAAACTAAGGGGCTTCTAATTCTTTGTTACATGCTGTTATTTCTTCAGTGTTTGAGACCTGGTTTATGTTTTCGTATCCTAAGCCTGGTCTCCTTTTCTTTCATTCTAAGTCTTGCTTAATGATCCCTGAGTATTTCAGTAAAGATTAAATGTTTCCTGTAATCCCAAGGGGCTGCCTTACTTTCTCACTTGACATCTGTTTCTTTATCCAGTTTATAGACGTATATTCTAGTTGAAGGTGAAGACATTCTAATAAGAAAAGCTTGTCATCAAGTACCATACTTGGACTTTTTTCCTTCTTCACTCACAAGGCGCAAATATATCTTGGAAATGTTAGGGGAAAAAAAATGACGTGCACAGAATAGACAATATTTCTAAACTGACCTATGACCTCCATCAGAAACACTAAACTTAAAGAGTAGTTTAGGGGTATTTCATCCTTGTTTTAAGGAGTGATCACACTTTTAGTGCCCACAAAAAATCTTGATGTGTCGAAGTGAATGGTCTTGAATGCGAAACTGGGACAGTGATATTTTTTTATAAATCATTCTTTGGTAATGAACACCTGTCTTATTAGAAATTCTTATTTGAGGTATGTGGGTTTTTCGCTGAGGTGAAATAATTATTCTGACCATGGTCCAGATAACTTCCTTTTTCATACAGATCTGTATTTCCAGATATGGAAAGCCTTCTTAATGTTTCATTGCTATTAAAAATTTGTGTCCAAATGTTTCCATTTCTTAATAGCTTTTATATTTTTATCTTGAGAAGTATCTCAAGATGAGATGTTTTCCCAGAATCCATTCTCATTATGTGAATAATAATAGATATTATTGTTTCGCTCTCTTATAATCTTCAGAACTATGAAACATTCTTGATATTATCATTTGGAGCCAGTTAAATACCTTGGGATTTGAGGAGGCATGGAGTTTAGCACAGAGTTAAGTTCTCCCCAACGCGTGCTTCCTCTCCCTCCATGTAATATTTAGGCCATTAACTGCTGACATTTTACCTGAGGACTTTTTTGTTTGCTTAGCAAAACTTGGAAAACTCTACATCGTATTTCTGTAATTTGAAACTGGGTTCTTGTATGAATTTGACCTATATAAGCTGCTTGTTAACAAAAGACTTATTGAGAGCAACAATCTTGAGTGTGCCTGCCTAGAACAAAAACATTAATTGACCGTGAGTTTATATCAATGCTAAATAAGCTCACGACTTATCCAAGGATGGACATTACAGAATAATCTGTTGTGGATATACTAGAAAACCACTATGGGCAAGTTGAGTGTTACTTACTCAGAAAATTTCTAAAAACAACTCCTCATTCGTTAGCAGTGAGCGTTTGCTTTGAAAACATTCAAAAAATTAATTCAAAAAGGAAGTGGCCTTTAATACAACTGCATCTGGCAAAACAGAAGCCACTGAAAATAGATTTAAAATAATACTCATTAACTCTCCTGAGATCCTGACTGTCTGCATCTGACAGATTAAAATTGTAAGTCCGATATGCAAAGATTTTGTCACAGAATAAAATATATTCTGATAGTTGTTGTTAATTAAAATGTTGTTCTTGTCTTTATATAGCTCTTGAAGAAGATTCAAGAACACACAAACTATACATAAATTATTTTAATATGCAGAAAAACAGACAACATTTTGGGCACTAAAGCTGTCTCAGCTTGCTTATACATACTACCTTATCCTTCAAGTTTTGCCCTGTCAATGCCTGTCACTATTAGTATTGCTCTGATCATGTACAAAGAGGCTTGGTCTCAGTGTTGTATGAAAATGTTGTAGTATTGCTTTTATGAAGAAATCTATGGAGTTAAATTTAAGAGAAGGGGAGAAACATTCTGTGTATTGTGTTTAAAATACAGTTGAACTTTCCTGTAGTTTTAAGTACACTTCTACTACTTAAACATTGACAGCAAATAGATTGTTTCAAAATTCAAGACTGAAAATCTTAATGACAGGAGACTGTATTTATGTTTCTTAATAAAACCACTTTCCCTACTTGAAAACTTCCCATGACTGTTTAGGGTAGGTCTCCAGGCAAATTAAAAACACACAGTAGAAAAATAAAAAAGTAAATAAAAATACTGTTCTGAAATGTTCTATGCAAACCTGATAAATTGCAGTAGATGGGGCAAATTTTTAAGCTATAGGTAACAACATACTTCATTAGTAATGTTGAGTTTTCCTCAGTCCTTTTAATGACCTCTTAATTCTTGCAGCTCATCTGTTCTTTTAGTTTAGTGTCTCTGCTTGCTTTGGGGTCATTTTGCTCCCTTTTATACGTCAAGCTATTCTCCTAATTCCTTTTTCTTTTCTACACTTCTCAAGTTGGAAAACATGCTCTTTGTTTTTTCCCCATTTAATTTCTGTGTCAGACTGAAGTTCCTGTTCTGTAAAAACATCCAAGAAATACCTATTTTGAGCAGGTATATAACCCCTCTTGCTTATGGATCTAGGGGTAGATGTGTTTGTATCAACATTCTGTATCCAGATACTCTGGTCATTGGTAAAACCCATCTCTGAATTTCACCTTCTCGCTTGACATCCTCCCGTTCAGAATCAGATGCTACTCTCCCGCAGCTTGGAACTGCACCTCACTTGGTAGTTCTGTTTTCTAGCTGTAGCTGGGGACGAAGTTAATAAGTTTGACACAGATTGTCTACCATGACAGATTGGTAGAAAAATACGTTCAGGCAATGCAACTTCTTGTCCGTTCTTAGGTCAGCACTTGAGACAGTCCCTCTGCACCTTTCTTCTAGAAATCCTTTTTCATTATTCCAGACAAGGGATACCTTAATTAAGCTATGTATGTTAAAGAGTGAAACTCCAGAGCATTTCAAACACTGTAAACTTCACAGCAGTTTATTGAGCGTGAATGGAGATGTCATTGTTCTGTGAGAATGAGCCAGAAATAATCTTGCTGAAACTTGTGATCATCATTCCAGTGGTCTTTGTTTTAATTGCAGTATTTTAACCAGGATTCAAATGCCTTTCACAGGACTGCACAGTACATTTGCCCAAGCATGTTCTGTGCTTCACGACGGAAATCATACAGGCTTAATCTACCGAATAGCAACTGCATCACTTTCCCCCCTTTACTTCAAAATTTACTGAGTCCAAACTATACCTAACGTTCTGTTCTGTAAACTTGATTTTGGAATATGTTTTTCTTCAGCTTCTTGTAACTCCTTGTGAGTGAAATGGTATAGTTAGCCCTAAGGTTTTCTCTTCAGTTACTTTTGTCATGATCTTTCAGTTGGATGCATCTGAAACTTTTTATTCCTTAAAGTTCCACAAAATTGTCTTTTCTGTATCAGTCTCTACTGCTTTTCATCCAGAACCTGACAGACTCTTGATGCCAATTTCTCAATAACACAAGTAGTGCTTTTTCCTTTCCCAATCACTATCTGTAATAAGAAGCATTCTACTAAACTGGCTTGTGAAACTTCTCACTTCACTCCCCTCTCTCAAGAGCAAGTGTAAGGAAATAATAAAAAAAACAATATTTAGTTCGAAGAGGTGGCCTGAAATCTGACATGTAACATTTAACCTGTTTTTATAGTGTGATTTTTCCTGAATAAATTTTAAGCGAGGTCTGGTGAGAACTTGTTCAGTATTTCCATGGGAGCAAGATAATTTTTTTTTTTTCTCAATTGTGTGTTTGTCTCAGAACACAGTTTTCAGGGAAAGAAACCAGTTGTGCATCAAATTTGATGAACAGTTTTGTTCTAAGTTAGCATCATTTGAAGATCAAAAGATTTCAAATGCATAAAAACTGAATACTGACTTTTAGATTGGGATAATGATCTAAGTGCATTAGCAAGATAAGCTGTGTAGGTGATGAAATATGCGTTATTAGATGGGCTGATAGGACTGGGCGAACAGGGATATAGGGGTGTACCACTGAGGTTTCTGAAGGTCAGTGCAACTAGAAGAAAGAGGACTGTTGCAGTTCATGAGGAGAGGGCAGCATGCAAAGGTGAGAGGTAAAATCAAGGAATTTCTCAGTACAAAATGTAGGAAATGTTATTATTTGTACAGTAAAAAAGTTTGGGAAGTGCCATTTTAAAAACTACTGATTGGAAATCTGCTGGTGAGACCAGTGGAATAAATGTAGAGGTACTTTTTCCATAACATGAACTAACGGGGATTGACCCGAGGCAGGTCAATTGAAACTGACTTTTTACAGCAGTCAGCAGTTGTTTATTATTTAATATGAATATCCATGTTAGCAGAGAAGGCAGTCAAATCCTCTGAAAAATTGGGACTCGGTCATTTAGGTGCTTTTAATGTGGTATCCAAAATTAGAGGCCATGACAATCTTGGCTGTCACTTTTGTACGTGAGACTGAGTGTTTATGAAGATACACTCTATTATTACTATTGAGCATGACAGCTGAGAAGAGATTTCTCAGAACCATCACTTTGAGCACTAAACTTTTTGCGTTTTTCCTCCTCTATCAGTTTCAAGTCATTATTTTTCAGGTTTTGGGGTTTCTTGAAAGATACGTTCGAAAAGTGATGTCCAGTAAACCGTATTACCAAAACTCTTTTCTTATACTAAGGTTGGAACCATAACATAAGTTTCTGTAAGCTACTCAAGATGCTGGTATTTGTCTCTTTCCATCTTTTCTGGATGGGAAAGAAATACAGATTTTTTTCTTCACTGTGTGCTACAGCTCTTTGGAAAACTTGAAAAAACTTGAAATCCCATAGGTTCATTCCAAATCCTGGTTAGAAAAATCATCTTGTTTAGACTCCTGTGTCTTTCTCCATTCTTGTGGTTCATACATGTGGTTATTTAAATCTGCTGTCTGCTTTTGCACATTGAGTGGGCTTCTGAGTGGAAAAAATCTTAAGGAACAGCTCATCCCAAGACTTGACTGATGTTCGTGCTACTCTGGCCTTTGACAAGAAGAGTAATCCAGAGAAATTCCTCTGTAATATTACCTGGTGACAAACACACAGTCAGACTTCTTAAATCTATGTTCTCTTGTGCTTTTAAGCATTCACACAGACTGTTTATTAGAAGCTGAAAACTTGGCCAAAGGTGTAGCTTTTCAAGGAGACCACAAAAGACATCTGCCTGAAGCTGACATTCCCTCTTCTTTCCATTCCTTTGAAATTTAAAATCTTCTGTTTCCAAGTCTTAGAATCTGTAGAGCTTCCCAGCGAAGCAGAAATTGGTCTGAGTGCACATGCCTGCACACATATGCAATGGCTGGCTTTTTTTTGTCTCTGAGGAGCGGTGGGGGCATTTTGCATCAGATTCATCACGCTGGCAAAGTTTAATCCAGTTTCTTGCTTGCCTAAGTCATAAGCAACACATTTTTATAATAGCAAGTTTTAGATCATCTTGACTGTTTGGTCCCTATTGTTTCTCTGTTTATAATTCTGCGAATAATTCTCTGTCAAAACTTATTGTAATCCTAACTTTTCAAGAAATGTAATAGATCTACTTGGTAGTAAACTTACTAGTATCTACATTAATTGAAAAGAAATCACAAAGAAAGGAGACTGCCTGCATTAGAGCATGTGGTAGAAACTTTTTAATAATGGTGTGGCATTTTCTTCCTTTCTATGAGGTTGGGGAATTAAACATGTAAAAACAACATTTCTCATGAGTTGTGGGAATAGCACTTAATGGAAGCACATTATTTAGACTAGGCATGTACAAAAACTCAGCAGGATTCTATAGGAGCAGCCCTGTCTTCAAGAAAACACTATGAAAAATTAATCATGCCTTTTTTTTTTTTTTTTTATGACATCCCTATCCATCTTTTAGCTGTGTATACGCTCAGCACTCCCAAGTGTGCCAAATGTTCCCTTTATTGAAAAGATGTTTACTAGAAGCTGGCAAAGAACACAACACTCAAAATGGACAACTCTCTTTTCTTCTAAATGTGATCAAAACCAAATCTTGAACATCTCAAAGTCCTCTGAGGTAGTGACACTCCACGCTCTTCTGGTAAATGCAAGATGAGCCCAGGTAGCCTATACTCAAATGCAAGCTTTTAAATGCCAAGGCATTTCCTTCCTAAAGTGAGACTAAGTGGCTGTAGGCCTTCCCCTAACCCTGACATTCCTTAAGCCCAGATTTCCCAGTTGGAGATTTAACTGGTAAGGGAACAGTTGTGAAGTCATATCTCCACAGGTGGCAATGTAGGATTTGGCAAGGACTCTGTTGTGCCTGCCTGCATGCAGCATGGTTTAGCTTGGTTGATCGGTGGCATCTTGTTATTGTTCCCTTTGGTCAGCAGCTACTGTCTTGTGCTGTTTTCAGGGAGTTGGGGAAACCTGTGCTGCTTGGAAGTTTACAACTGGAGTAGCCAAACTCTAGAGGCTGCTTGTTTTTTATTTCTGTGCCCTAGCTCTATTTGGCCTTCTGTAAAGCAATTCCTTATGTCATAGGGAAAAAGACTCCTTGGAGTTCTGGTGCAAAGGTCCTCTTATCCCTTTGATCGTCGCCTCATCTTCAGGAGCAGGAATGCTCTTTCTCCGTTCTAGGCCCTCTGAAACAGAGATGAGACAGGGGATTTATGTCTTTCACACTTTACCCGTCATGGAGATGAATCTCAGATGAGGGTGAGGGGAGGTTGTGTGATTTTGGTTTTCTCTTTTTCATTTTTGAGCTTACTACACAGAATTTCTGTAAGCTGCTGGCAGTTCATCTGTAATGCTGTGTTCTTTGGCGTTCTTGATGTATTGAAGGACTTATGGTGACTTCTTGACCTTCACTTTTACTGTTCTGGCTGTTTGCTACATTTGTTCAATTTAGATAATCTTTTCAAGTTGTTTGTTTTTTTCATGACCATCAGGAAGAAAGAAACTTTTACCCCAGTCTTGAAAACATGATGCAACCGTTAAGGTTCTACAACTCATTGTACACTCTAATCTGTTCTGGCAAATTCTTAGATCTTTGGGGCACTTCAAGAAATTCACATAAGGCTACAAGATGGAAAAAAATAATGCATGAAATATATCTTCATAGAAGTTAGATTCTCAGTGGTTTAATAAAAACGTAGGTGCTTTTTCCTCGTTCCTTCAAATGGTATCTTCTTAAATTAAGGATCGGGGCTCAGGTGTGGAGTGGTTGGATTGATGAGGAAATAAGACCATCAGTTGCTACTGAACAGAGCAGTGGTGATTCACCTTTTGGCTCAGAAGTTCCAAGGCCAGCGCTTAGTGAATGTCAGGAACATGTGCTGGTGGAGTACCATGCTGTGCATGCCCTGTTTTCTTCTGAAAAAGCTTTAGCTTGCTGTAGTTGGCAACAGAGTACTGGGCTAGATAGAGCTTTACCAACTGCAACCAGATTATTTTTTATTTATTTTTTTATGTCATGTCACTTGAAGTTGTCACTGCACTAGGGATGCAGTGATGATGCCACTTCTGAGGTTTCAGAAGTCTCTGAGACAAGAGTTCTAGGCACGTGTCTGGTTATTTTCCTTCTTCCCCACCTAAGATGCATGAATTGTACCTTGGGAATATCTGTTTCATTCATCCGCCAGTGAAGAGGGAATGGGTTAACTGTACTATACGTGGCTTGGGAGAAAAAGCTGTTTTGACCAAGTGAATATTTTCAGTTATAAAATACTACAGGTTCAGCATTCAGCCCTGCATCTCTTTTTATGGGAGATGGTTTAGTGAAGGAGTTACTCTTTATATGAATATCTATTTTTAATGTTAATCTATTTGAGCCGATACTACTTCTAATTCAGTAATAAAAAACAAAGCTTTTACACAGAGCTATAACTGGAAGTACTTCCAGATACTTTACTGAAAGGATTCTTACTGAGCTGTGCCTTTGCAGAAAGCTTCTTTATATCCCAAAATGTTCTGCAGCATGACTTCTGCCATTCTGTATAGATCCAGAATGTGCTTCTTACTTGTGATTTCTTTTGGCCAGGTGTCTTGCGTGTTATGATGATATGTTTTCATTAGTCATATTGTGATAAGAATTCTAGTGAACAATTTATTTTTGTTTTGTTTTGTCTTGCAGGCACCAAGTATAGATGAAAAAGTAGATCTTCACTTTATTGCGTTAGTTAATGTAGGTGGTCATCTCTACGAGTTGGGTAAGAGCACTTTTTATCCTCTCTCTCCATATGTTTGAAACAAATACCAGTAGTAATGTTGTTAACTATCAATGTTTGAGAGAGATTATTTGATTAAATGTAGGGCTTGGGTTCTTTTCAACTGCATCATAGCATCCAGGGATCAGGGGATTCTGTCAAACAATCACAGCCTTCTTCCCTTTGTTTTTTTTTGATTCTCCTTCTCTCAACTCCTTCCAATTAAGATAAAACAGTAGAGAATACTAGATTGCCTCTAAACTTCCTTTATGATTTACAAGGACAAGAAGCCAGAAAGAATTGATTAAACACTCAAAGTTTTAGAGAAGAAGGTACTGTTATACCTATGTTCCTGAATTGCTTCTGGAATTAATAAATGACCTGTATGCCACCTTAGAAGTGTTTGCTGTATTATTGAACAGCTTGATACAGTTCAAACTGAAATTATGTAGTCAGAATACCAGCAGATACTAATACAATTCATTTGTTATAGGCTGGTTATTTTGTCTTCTGCCTTTTTGTGGACACTAGACAGTTAACTGTAAAACAGTAGCCTCTGTTTTCTGAATTACAGCTATTTTTTACCCCTCTTTGGATTGTGTAGCACCACGATCTGCTCAGATATTCTCTAATGGCTCCAATCTTAAATATGTTGCTGGGCAACTAGGTTTTGCTGCAGGCACTTCAGAAAACTAGCAAGTTGATCACGATTTAAAAAGTGCAAGTCACTGGTGTTTCCTAACATATTTTTTCTTCAGTATTTTATGGTGGGAACATTTTCGTCTTAGGAAAATCAACATGTAATTACGAACTGCCCTTAACAGGCGGCAGCTAATCATAACCTGGGGCATAAGCGGTATATAAGAAGTGTTTATGTTAATATAAGGGGCATTATCAGTGGCGAGTCATGAACAATAGGTGTGCATTTCTGGTTTTTTATAGAATCATAGAATCATAGAATGGTTAGAGTTGGAAGGGACCTTAAAGATCATCAAGTTCCAACNTTGAGGACTCCAGAACTGGACACAGGACTCCAGGTGGGGTCTCACAAGCGCAGAGTAGAGGCGGAGAAAATGCTGTATGTCTGTATGCTGTATGATGCTGTATGTCTATCAGTGACCCAGATCAAATAGTGAGGCAACAACTGTGGGATGCAATATAAATATTTTATGACTGAATTTCAAGGCGTGATGGATGGCTCACTCTTCTTCTAGTTGTGTGCTACAATTTCCATATTACCCTTGCATTTATTGGCTGTGCTCAAAAAGCACACTGCAGACTATGATTACCATGTTTAGCTGTTTTCAATAAGTATGATGCAAGATAGAAGCACTTGAATTTTTTGCTTAAATTAAAAAAAAAAATTAAAAAAGCAAAAAACGAGAGTCATTTAGCTTGACAGTATAGTGGAATGCTAATACCACTGTTTCCTTTGTTCTTAAAATAATTTCTTTCTGTACCAGGAGAAGAAAGAAAAAAAAATACTTAAAAGTAGGAAAATGGTAGAAGGTTTTGCAATTAATTCACTGGCTTCAGTCGCTGTGGCCAGCATGTGGGCTGTGGCAGGCAGAAAATGCTAAAGAAGCCCATGAATGTTAAATGCTTATGATGTTTTTGCCATAGAAAACAGGTTATTTATAGGCACATAAAATTAAAATGCTGTTCTGCCAAGATGTATGTAAAAAAAAAAAAAAAAAAGAAATAAAAAAACAAGTCAAACTTAGCTTGCAACAATACAGGGCATTCAGTCCTGTTTCGCTGGCACGTTCTGAGAGGTTTGCATTGTTGTATCTTCAATCACGCTTGTTACAATAACAAACAATCTCTTGTTCATGTAGATCCAAAAGTTTTCTAACATTGAATCTATTTTTAGCTATGGAAAATGTAGCTTGGAAGTACTGTCAACTTTGATGGAATCTTTGGGCAGGGAAAAGCCTTTAAAAGGGAGGAGAGAGCCAAAAGGGAATTTGGTCTAGCAAATACTTAGGATATCCTGACATATGTTACCATGTTGCTAGCTCTTCACAAGTAACCTGAAACATATTTCTAGGAAGAAAATTATTTTAAAAACTCTGAGAAAGATAGAATTATTAGATTGCAAATGGGAGGGAAAAAAAATTAACTATAGCAACCATTTTTAAATGCTGTGAAAGTACTTAGTGCTTGAAGCTATTAGTTTTGTTTGCTTATTTTTATCTCGTTTTTTATTTTTTTTTAAATGAGAGTGACATTTCAGTTATGCCAGACTCCTCAAACTGGTGGGTTTGGTATTCCCTTCTGTTGTGGAGTCTCTGATCACAGCTGTCAAAGACCACAGATGTACCAGCTGCCTGGGTAAATCCATGAAGTGTAGTTGAAATTGTTCTTCTCTACTTGAAAAACCAAAGTACTACACCAGGACTAAAGCAATCACAACTTCACAGCCCTAAAGTTTTCAAATAACATGCTAAGAAGTATTTCATTGGTTTGGTTGTGGTGGTGTTTACCTTTAATGTAACTGGCTGTTCATGGTGATACCTGTGGAAGCAATCAGCGGTGGAGGAGAGGCCTGGGAATAGCTAGCTGCATGCGAGAGTCTTCTGTGAAAAATGGGGTAGCATTTTTGTAAGTGAAGAGAAAAAAAAGTCTGTTGAAATAGTTTTAACTGGAAAAATGAAGCTTTTCTAATTTTGTAAATGCGTTGTTCAATCTTCCTTTGTGTTTCAACAGATGGACGCAAGCCATTTCCAATAAACCACGGGGAAACTACTGACGACTCATTTTTAGAGGTGGGAATATAAAACCTTCTTAAATGGTGTTGTACAAAGTTCTTGCTTTATTTACATAAAACTTATAAAATATTTGTATAAATGTTTATACAAAAGTCTTGCTATATTTATGGTTGGATGAGGAACAGAGTGAATGGAATGGTGAGATAAAAGTAGGTTGACTCAGTTTTACAACAGGTATTTTGGAACACTCCTGTTGTGACTCTGGATGCCAGGCTATCATAACAGAGTAACAAGACATGTCAGAAAGGTTGACTGTAACAGATGATCAGACTGACTTTTCTCCTGTGTTGAGATTTTCTTATACCCCTGCTCCTTTCAAACTGTACGTGAGATGAAGTCATCAGATCAAAAATTTAGGATAATTTTTCATTCTCTTTGGTTATAGTTTGAAAGGTGCCATGCTAGACATGAATCGATTTCCTTTCTGGCACTTGCTAATAATCGGTCTTTTCCTGTTTCATGGCTTCTTTTGGGTGCTCCTTTGTGTCAGGAGCTGTTTAGATGAGAAATGAATTGGAAAGGAGTGCACTGAATCGGGAGGATAAACTGTCATTCCCACAGAGTGATGAGAGAAGGCGATGCCTAGATCTGACTTTTATGGTATCCAGACTGGATTAGCTTTACAAAAGGAAGAAACCAGAGAAGAACTAAGAAACAAACAAAACCTTCTATAGTCTAGTAGCATAGACTAATGTCTGTAAGGGCTGCATACAATTTGTGCTTGTTTGGGCAGGGGGAGAAGCTTTCCTTTTTTCTTATGTGGCTTTTTTTTTTTCTCCTGTTTTACTGATAACATGTGTTCTCCAGATTGCACCCTAAAGCTAGATGAAGGAATTACTTATAATCTTTCACTTACCCCGCGCAGCTTAGATTCATCTTGAGACAAAGGAAGAATTTCTGAATATAGCAGCACTAGGAAAGGCCAACTTCAGAGATGCATTTAGGAACTCAGACAAGGAACACAACTGTTGCACAAAGGAATATTCAGCCATTGTTGCTAAGGTTCTCTGTATGACTCTTGCTCTCTTTCATGCAGCCCATGTGAGCACTGTAAATAATCTTGAACAGTGGTAACTCAGATCAGAAACACAGCTTAAGTAGATTTGTCACATTTCTGAGTAATCTTTTCTAGAAAAATTGTTTTGAGCATATTTTGTATAAAGTGTATCTTCATATTTCAGTTGTGTTTTTTTAATAAGTATGATTTATTGTGTGTTTTGTTTCCTTTTTTTACTTTTTTCTTTAGGATGCAATAGAAGTTTGCAAGAAGTTCATGGAACGTGACCCAGAAGAATTAAGATTTAATGCAATTGCACTGTCTGCAGCTTAAGAGCCTTTTCCAGTGAGGCGAATCTACTGCAATGTATTGTAACAATAAAACTGTTGCCATATGTTAATAGTACAAATTTTGATACTTCCCTAACACGTTGATTAATTGTAGCATACGTGGAATAAACTTTGCATTTGTCCTTGCTATATCTTGCTACTTGTTCCTGAAGCAACCTTGGGTATTTATATACACGCATGCATTTTGTGCAGGACTTCTTCGTGGTGGGTTTTCCCTCTTCCGCCCCCTTTAAAAGTTTTGGGAATTACTGTCTGTCATATTTCATCATAATAATGATGAGCTAGTTCAGAGCAGGATTATCATTTGTATCACTCACAGATAATGTTTTCAGTGGCGTATGTGATATGTTAATGGGTAAAAACTTGACATATGAGGCTATCTCCATCTTCTAATTATAATTACACGAGAATATTATGAGAACTTTTGCAGGTGACTCAAAAGACAAATGCATTTTTTTCAGTGCATTATTTCTAAATAAACATATGGAAGAAAAAAGACAGCAAAAGGACTGTTTCTTCTTACTGGTGGTGGTGAGCACTAACATTTTTTTAATTATCCTAATCTTTTTTCTTTTTGAATAAAAGTTGACTTTGTTCCTCAAGCTTAATAATGTTAATAAATTTTCAAAAAGCTTTAGTTAAACCAGTGTTTGCTATTTGTATGTGGGGAAAAACAACATGGATTATTTTTTTGCCTCACAAAAGCCACACTAGTTGTTAATACCAGTTCAAATGGTAGGACTGCAGAGGACACACACAGGTGAATACAGCAACATGGAGGATTCACATTCATCTCACCTAAATGAAATAAATGATAGAGAAGTAATGACCATTGTAATGAGGCTTTGTGTAACAAGAACAGACTATATATTTTAAGATAGCCGTTTCAGGCCAGGTTGGATGGGGCTTTGAGCAACCTGCTCTAGAGAGAGGTGTCCCTGCCCATGGCAGGGGGATTGGAACTTGATGGTCTTTAAGGTCCCTTCCAACTCTAACCATTCTATGATTCTATGGTCATATACTTTTTTCCCCCTTTAGGAGTATCTATTGTAAGTTTGTCAGGTGGCATTACTGAATGATACGTGATACTCTTCCTTCCCCTGTACCATCCCTCCCACCCCACCCACTGGGTCCTACAGTAATGTTGACCAGCTTCTGCATTTGAATTAGGTTTGAACAACTCGGTTGTTTTGGGGTATTTTGGGGGGTCTTGTGTGGAATTTTTTTGACTAAGCAATCTTACACTTCAGGATTCTTGTGAAGGTTGGTTTTGGTTAATGTCCATCTTCTGACATTCCAGGAAAATACTCTTTATTTGTTTGAAGTGAAATAATTCAGGTTTGCTTCCAATCAAGATCACTGCCAAAGGAAACTGAACCCTCTGTGTCCCACAGGGTGCTTTCATTCTCTGTCAATTGTCATTGCAGGAAAAACGAATGGGGTTATGCCAGAAGCAACCTGGCAGAGTTTTCCTTCTTCATAGAAAAGAAAGAGGCCTGGGAGCCTGTCTTATCGCTTAAGAACATCTTTTGCACTCTAAAGAAAAAAGTCAGAGTGTTTGTCTAAAACATCTCACCTGGAGAGTCCCCTAACAACCAGAGTCTGTTTTCTATAAGTGAGCTGGTTTGAAAAGTGAGGGGGAAGAACAACACTAATGAGCTTCTAATTTTGAGCACTTTTTCACCCCAATAAAACGCAGTATCGTTAGGACTTTCTTTATGTTGCCGTGCTCATTAGTAAAACTCTGAATCTTGCCTTTAAATAAAAACCAAAGGCTTTAGTAACCAAAGCCGCTGCGTTATCTTCCTGCTAATATCAGAAAATCAAATGAAAGTTGTCACAACTTAGTCGGGATATTGCATATCTTATGCTAACAGAGGCTGGGAGGATTACGTTTAAGGCCAGGCTGGATGGGGCTTTGAGCAACCTGCTCTAGTGGGAGGTGTCCCTGCCCGTGGCAGGGGGGTTGGAACTTGATGATCTTTAAGGTCCCTTCTAACTCTAACCATTCTATGATTCTATGATATAAAGTAAGCCATACTTATATTGTTGTCTGCTCTAGGGAAATATTCAAACCATAATATGCTCTTAGAAGATTTTGGTATGTTTAGGTAGTAAATGGAGGAGCTATGGTTTTGTGCAATTAGTTATTGCAAAATCACTTCAGAACTGAAACTTTAATTGAGTATTAGGACTTATTAGGAAATGTAGGTTAGAATAGTAAACTTGGGATATAATTTTTCATGGTCACACTGGAAAAATGCATTTTGACTCTTAAATGAAAACTTCTCAGAATTCTTAGTATTTTGGCAATAGGATTTTTGTTTTGTTCAGCGTCTTTTACGTAGTCCTCAAATCATTTGTCCTGCAGGGTGAGGCTTCCTTCCATTTTGTTCTACTTTCAAGGTTAATTTCTGGTTTATTAATATATAAGATGGTACTTTTTAGCGAACACTGCTTTGGGAAAAAGTTTGAGATGACGAAGGGAGAGCAGTGCACCAGTTTTTATGCCGAATTGTATCAGCTCACGGCACGATCCCTTGCTGGATGGAAACTTGGTACTTCTGCAGTGCCATCTTTCAGTCTCACCTAACATGTACCATCCAACAACCTTCCAGTGCTCATAAAACCATGTTCTGGTGCAGGCACTGGTGACCATCTTGAGGAGCACAAGGAATAAAGGGATCTAGAAGATGCTGGAATATCTTTGGCCTCGACAGAACCTGTGTATCTTGGACACGAGGAGTGAGGTACGAACAGTTGGCCGGCTTGTGTAGCTCAGCAAGGTCCTGGCCGGGGGCTGGTGAGCCCTGCAGACCACGTGGGGCTTTTGGCTCTGCAATGCCCATGCAGACGTTGCCTTTTCAGTACAGCCTATGCTGATTAGCTCAAGCTCCGTGGGGAAATAACGCTGTATTTCCAAACTTGGACAGTCCTGCCAGAGCCTCACCACCACGGTGGTGGTGCAGAGCATGGCCTGGCCACAGGCAGGCGGCCCTAGTGACTTCCCAGGATGTCCCTCTGCAACTCCTGCAGCCTGGGCTGGCCCTACGGATCATCTTATGGAAGAGGTGATGCACGCTCAGCGCTTCTCTTAACTTTAGCTGAGTGGAGCTGGTGTCCTATTAAGCACTCGGGATTGTTCAAGCTCTTTTAAGTCTATTGGTGTAAGTTTTTCGGTGTTATTACAAGTGTTTTATAGAGAAACTAAGAATTTGATAACCAGTACGATGCACTTTCCTTCGTCACGGCTGCACGATTCAGTTAAGGAAAGAAGGAGAAGTGTTTTTTGTCACTGAAATGAAAGCTTTTAGAAAATAAACATATTTAATCGCCTGCATTTTTAAAAAAAATACGGTCTTTCCTGCCTTGGTAGAAAATATTATTGTATCAAATATTTGTAGAACGCTCTATGAGAAGAACATGACGTAAACTCTTGCTTGACTTATCCCTGGGAGCACACACAGTCGCTGAGCAGAACAATATTATGTTTGCTACTTCTGACACCAACAATTGGGAGCTCTATCTGGTATACGGAGTATTTTTCTGACCGAGGAAGTCGGGTGACTTCCCTTGTTACTGCAAAGGAATATTTAACTACTGTGGTTGTTTGGGTTTTCATACCAGAATTATCTGTGCTGGTCGATTTAAAATGCACTTTGAGGAAGAAATTTGCATGTTGGAGCTTTTCTTACTCAGTGAATAACTTTGCCTGCTGTGATCCATTCAGCTTAGTAAAAGGAGGATTTAATCAAAGTACTTGATCACTCAAATTACTTGAATTATTTGATCTAGAAAATTGGATGCTTGACTTGCAGGAAAAGTGATTCCATTTGCCATTAAATGAAATAAATCAGCCAGAAATCAGTGAGAACTTGGAAACTGTTTTTTAAACATGACCCCTTTTGAAACCTGTTTCCTAGAATTTTATTCTCAAATATATTTAAACTTTTATAGTATTCATAGTTACTTCCTCCTACTTGGGGACAAGCATTATATTTTGATATGAAGTGAAAAGTCAGACCTTTACAATCTGGGAAAGGCTGTAGTACTTCTCCAGAAAAGTGTTTAGTAATGACAGCTAATGCAAACTGATGTCAGGCAGCAGCAGCACCACATACATTTAGACTTTTTTTTTTTAGCCTTTGTAGTCACAAATGTTAAATAGTGAGATGAGAAGGTTGTTTTTCTGATGGCTCAGGCTTCCTCCACTCAAGAAAAAGGCAGATCCTTCATTTGTCTCGGGGCTGATCTGGCTTGGAGCAGGAAAAGAACTTCAAAATTATAGCTTTGATTATTCCTCACTGGCTCTATGGCATAGTTGTCTCAAAGCACACCACTGTGAGGAGCTAACTGCATCGTTTCTCTGCAGCTGTAACTTTAATGAATGCCAAACATCTCCTGTGGAACTTATTTCAGCTGGAGTCGCTGGGGTTTCCTGCCTGTGTGTACCACCAGGAACACTGATCTCCACACGCTGCAGACACTGATGGCCAATAGCTTCTTGGGATGTTGAAGAGATCTCCAAAAATCTTCTTTCCTATTCTAAGAAAGATGTTTACGGAGCAGAAATAAGATGTGCTCTCAGGAGACATGCTAGGAGCAGCTGATTTGCGTGCAGTACACATTTTAAGTTATCTTTTCTCAGAAGTGCTTTAAAAAATTCCATTGTGTGTTCAGCCCTGGGCCCTACAAGCAGAAGATGCCTGCAGCAACTCTGTTTTGCTTACAGAGAAGACAGGGAAGGGTGGAAGAAAGGTGTATGTGCCCTAGATAATCCCAACTGACCCAGTGTTGGTGGTTACCGCAGGGTAACCAGCCCCCCGGGCACTGGAGGAGTTGGGCTGAGACAGCTTCAGGACCCATAGGAGAATGTGGAGAAGTCACGAAGAAACTGCTGTAGCATGAGAGAAATAAAGCAATGGACTCTTCTGGAGGTCCTGTGAGCAAACCCAGGATTGCTGCAGATTGTGCTGGGAGCAGGAGGGGAGTGTGGAAGCTGCACTGTGTGGCCCCAGCTCTGCCCCAGGCATTTCTGTTAGGGTCATTTTCTATTAAAAGAGTTTAAAACAAAGCGTGGACCTCTCCTGTCTTCAAAATCACAGAATGGTAGGGGTTGGAAGGGACCTTTGGAGACCATCTAGTCCAACCTCCCTGCCAAAGCAGGTTTCACCTAGAGCAGGCTGCACAGAAATGCATCCAGGAGGGTTTTGGGTTCTCCAGAGGAGACTCCACCACGTCTCTGGGCACTCTGTTCCTCTGCTCTGTTACCCTTAAAGTAAACACGTTTTTCCTCATGTTGAGATGGAATTTCCTGTGTTCCAGTTTGTGCCTGTTGCCTCTTGTCCTGTTGCTGGGCACCACTGAGAAGAGCCTGGCCCCATCCTTTAGGGCACCCGCCCTTTAGATATTTATAAGCATGAGATCCCCTCTCAGTTTTCTCTTCTCCAGGCTGAACAGGCCAAGGTCTCTCAGCCTTTCCTCATAACTGAGATGCTCCAGCCCCTTGATCATCTTCATAGCCCTCGGCTGGACCTTCTCCAGCAGTTCTCTGTCTTTCTTGAGCCAGGGAGCCCAGAACTGGACATGGTGCTCAAGATGTGGCCTCACCAGGGCACAGTAGAGGGGAAGGTTGACCTCCCTCGACTTGCTGGCTTTTTAACGTTCTCTTTTTTAATCTCCTTGGCATAAGGGCATGTTGCAAGCTCAAGGTCAACTTGTTGTCCA
>VXBW01008435.1:26914-41595 GCA_013400375.1 Thinocorus orbignyianus
AGATCACGGTCAGCTTGGTGCCCACCAAGACCCCCAGGGTCTCATCTATCAAGCTGCTTTCCATGGATCTGCTCTGCTCCACAGTGTCCTACAGCTCTTGGCATTTCCAAGACCTTGGAAGCCCACAGGTTTGATTCTTTCCCCACCTTTTTTCTGCTGGAAAGAAAAACGTTATTTAAAAACCCTGTACACACACCTTCTGTGTTTCCTCAGACTCTCAAGATGTGAAAACACCAATTTGCAAAAGAATAAAAAAATACTGAGCTCAGCAAGATGACTTTGGACTGGGGCAAAAAGCATCAAGGCCGTGAGCCCCTCCAAGCTGCCCTTGGTTGCCAGCCCCACCAACAGCCCCAAGAGAGACCTGCCACTCATCTTGTGCCAGCCATCAGCCACAACTCCAAACTCTGCAAACCATAGTCTCCTGATGTGAAGAATAGAGGTGGGACGGAGCCGACAAAACTCTACTTATACAAAGTCATGAGAGACTCTTCAAAGCGCATTGTATCTAAATATTCAGCCATGATGGACAACTATGGGGCATGTTCCAGCTGGTCTTCACACCACGGGGCTGCTCGGCAGGTATGGTGGGAAACACTTGCATTTCCTCAAAGACAAATAATGAGCAGCAGCCAAAAGGCTCTGAAAAACTGGCTCCTACAGGGGGAAAAAAAACCAACCACCAAACCATAACCAACAGCTACTTGCAATCCCACACGCTCAAGAGGGGATTCTGATTTTAATGGTTTTGTTTTAAAGTTTTGTTGAATAAATGTCCAGAGTTGGAAGGGACCTCTAGAGATCATCCAGTCCAACTCCCCTGTTGAAGCAGGATTGCCCAGAGCACAGCACTCAGGGCTGCATCCAGGTGGGGCTTAAAGGTCTCCAGAGAAGGGCACTCCACACCCTCCCAGGGCAGCCTCTGCCAGGGCTTGAGCAACCTCAAAGGCAAGAAGCTTTTCCTCATATTTGAATTGAACTTCCCATGTTCCAGCCTGTGCCCGTTGCACCTTGTCCTGTCACTGGGAACCACTGAGAAGAGNAGGGCAGACCAGGATTCCATTGGCTCCTTGGGGACAAGGGAACGTTGCTGGCTCCTGGAGAGTTTCCTGTCTGCCAGGGCCCCCAGATCCTTGTTCTCAGAAGTGCTTTCCAGCAGGTCCACCCCTAACCTATACTGGTGCCTGGCATTCCTGCTGAGTACGGATGGAATTGTGAGCCGCTGCCAACCCGTTTGGGATCTGAATGGCCAGTTCAGACACAAAACACCTTCTAGTTCAATATTTGCCTTCAGATCCACCCCAGTTTCATAAGAAGCTGCTCCTGGCTCAGCGATTAAACCAAAGGGCACCTAAAGCAGAGCAGAGCTAATCCTGAAGCCTAAAGAAACGTCTGGGAGCTGGCGACAGGGCAGACACCTCTAATCTGTCCTGAAATATTGCTTGTCACCCAGCGGAAAGGGAAGGGACCGTGTGGATGGTGTACACCTCTTCCTGTAAGGAAAAGCACAGGTTGGGATTGTCCTGCCACAGCGGGACCCTGCCCGCTCCATGGAGAAGGAAACAAAGCTGGAAGTGCAATGCTTTTGGGGAAAAATAAGGAAATCCCCCATTCGTACACAAACTATAGGGAAAAAAAAAACCTGGAAAAAGCATCCTCCAGCTCTGAACAAAAAGGGGTAACAAAATGGGACCTCTTGAGCAGCTGTAGGTATCAGAGGCAACTTTTACAACATCAGATCTCTGGGTTTGGAGGCCTCCATGCAAACTGTGAAGAGATCAAAGCGCATTTAGAGCCACATCCAGAACCCAGCCATCCAACAGGAGCTATTCCACAGCCTTGGGGACAGCTGGGGACAAGCAGGACGGAGGCTGTTCCCCAGAAGCCCACAGGAAAGGGCACAGTTTCTCACCCCGGATCTGCACTGTCATCTGAACACTTCCCCTTTCTGGACCACACAGCACTGACACCTTGGTTTTGGTTTTGTTCGTGAGGCCCCTGCGCACACGGCAAAGCGCCTTTTCCTGAAAGTCAGTTGAATTCTGCTTCCTGATTTTGGGCAGAGTGGTTTTAAAGCAAGGAGGAACTTTGCCCTTTCAAGGCACTCTGAGGCAGATCCTGATGAATTGCCCAAATCTGGTACCAAGCCCCGGCATCGCTCTGGCTAACGTGGCTGTTTTCCCCTCCACAGTTCAGCAAGGAGTTCAGAGAAGAGCCAGAAATGAACCCAACACTTTCCTTTTCCCACCCAATGCTCCCCAGGCTGGGCCAAGACATCCCCCAAGCCCCCCACATTACCCTGTGGGTCGCAGGAGACCCCAGACATTACCACAGCTCCCATCAGAGGGGCAGAAACAAGAGGGAAACCTGTCCCTGAGCCTTTTCAGAAGGGGAAGAATGACCAGTTCAGAAGGGGACAAATTCAGTTTTACTCGCTAGATGTGCTAAGAAAGAAAAGAAAAAATAAAGCTCTTGGTTAAGCAGCTTTTTCCACCATGGAGGGTGAGTCAGACTGACCCTGTGGCCCATGAGCAGTGTCTCCCTGATCCAGAGTGGGGATGGGAGCTCCCAAAGCTCTTCCACTTTCCATCATACACAGCATTTAAACCAGCCAGAGCTGCCTGTCCCCCGCAGCAGGCAGCCACAAGCAGGATTAAGGATTTGCCTCAGAACAGATGGAGGAAAGGTGAGAAACACGTCACAGCGCTGCTGACACCCAGAACTTTCATGATTCTTTAGAGAACACACCTCCACCCTTAAAAATAAATGTGTTTCTATCATCAGTGATCTCCAACATAACCTTTGCTATTCACTGCCTTTGCAATTCCACCCTTCTTGGAGTTTTTAATTTATTTTCCATCCTTCTTCTTGGGGTTTTAAATTTCTTTCTTAAGTATCCATCTGATTTCTCTCTGAGCAAGCATTCCCAAACCTCCCATCACATGCACAAGTGATTTCAAACCACTCACAAATGCAGGAACTTCTTGTACAGATTGGTTTATCCCTCGTAAATACTAAAACATATTTTAAAGTATCACCACAGTAATACTGTGTTTGCTTGAGCTTCCAATGCACCCTCTCACATCCCTCAGGAAACCACTGTCAGGTTGAAAATAAGTAGCTTTTCGTCTTGGATGCACCGAGGGCAAAGGAAACAAATTATAACAAACACTCCAGGATGCCCAAACCTGCCCGAGTATCTCTTCAAAGCAGGGATGACACTAGTGCCTCCAAATACATTTAATTCATGCTCCTTGGAAACTCCTGGGTCACAAATCCCAAGATATTTGCAAAAGCCACCTGATGCAGGGCAGGAAAAGGGAGATGAAGGGCAGTGCTAGGACATTCTCCACAGGGACCGGGTGGGAAGGTGAAGTCTCTCTCTAGCCTCCAGTCTATGGATGACTCTTGCAGCCATCTGGAATCAAATCCCAATCCAAAAGCTGCAATTCCCACCTTTTGATAGCACAGAGGGTTTTCTGAAGAAGTCAGTAAAGCTCCTGAATGACCTGAGATGGGAAATCGAAGTCTGGCTTTGTCACAGGTAGAGCACACCCTGCCATGGACCAGTCCTTGGCTCCTCCTTGGACAGTCCCGTTGCTGTCAACAGATGGGGTTCCGCTCTCTCCAATCCACTCTGAAACCATCCAGGGAAATAATTTATCTTTATCCTTCTCCCTACTGTAGGGCAAGTGAGGGGACGTGCCCACCTCGGAGAGAAAGCGAGTAGGAAACCTTACCAACAAGGATTTTCACTGCAGTGACACAAAAGGTGGCCTTTTGGTGATGAAGTCCCCAGGACACCTGTTGGAGAGCCAAACCCCCTCTGGAAGCAGAGGCCTGTCTAGTGACAGCAAAGCTGAAGGAGAAGGTGAGCAGGGCCAATGGCTGATTTCATAGAATGGTTTAGGTTGGAAGGGACCTTCAAGAAAATCCAGTTCCAACCCCCTGCCCTGGGCAGGGACACCTCCCACCACACCAGGTTGCTCCAAGCCCCGTCCAACCTGGCTTTGAACGCCTCCAGGGATGGGGCAGCCACATTCAGCAGTTTTGGGATTAAAGAAGGGGAGCTAGAATAAAACCAACCCAGAAGGGCGTGCAGACCCCACTGTACAGAAATACCAGGGCATGAAACTTCCATCTAGTTTAAAAATTCCAAGCTTCTTCCCTTGGACCTGCAAGTGGACCCCAGCGTTTCCCCCCTCTCCTTCAAGGAAGATCATCACTTCCCACCCACCCAAGTCTCCTCATAAACCACTGCCAAGAACATCAGAGCCTCCTCCAACACTTCCACCCCTCCTCTTAGGTTCTGTGAGGACCTAAAGGAGGCCAACACCCACTTACCAAAATAACCACCCACTTGGACCTAATTAGTAGGTGTTAAAAAGCCAAACTGGAGGTGGGTGGATCTCCTACAGCACTAAGCACCACCCTTGGGAACTGCGTAGTTGAAACAGCACCAGTGTCATGTTTGAGGGGGTTCTGTGCGCCCACAGCCCCCTCCTAATCCCCCCACCAGTGGTGGATGACCCACAGCACCTGGTGATAACCCACCGTATGGGTGCTGAGCCTGCTGGGTACAAGAGAAGTTTTTCCCCTTGCTTAGGAAACCCCTGTTTGTCATTCTGGGAAATTTCTCCTCACTCCTGCACAACGATAGCCATCAGAGATCCAAAACCAGATTTATTGCCTTTTTAGGACATTTCTCAGCAATAACTTTTGTCAAAGCACTGGCTGAATATGCAGGTGGTGAATTATTTTCCATAATAATTTCCAAGCTGGGCAAAATTTGCAGCCTGAGCACAAATTACTCCTTAGAGGAACAATCTAATGGTCTTTGCAAACCTTGATCGTTTTGATAACGATCTGAAACCTTGTACTTGGAACAACCCCCAGCTGTTAGAAAGGTTTTGAAAGAGCTTCAAGAGCCTGTTCCTCCATCCCCACCCTCCTAAAACCTGAATTCCAGGTTCTGCAGTTCAGCTGCAGGAATGCCATTACCACACTGATGGTGGCAGCGGTGCCCCACGGGCTTTTGGGGCCGCACTGCTCTTCCTGGGATACAAAATAAATAAATAAACCAAACCTGAAGGGTTGGTGTAGTTCACCTCAACTCCATAGCCTATGGATGGAGAGAAGGATAATTACTGGTGGTGGATGCTGGTGACCAAAGAGCTTCGATCATAATTAGAGCAGAAAAATAAATAAATAAGTGTCAGGGTCACCTCTAGGAGGACGTAAGGCTGATTTTTTTTAAAATCCAAGCAATGATGCCCATCTGGGGTACACCTCAGCTGAAGCTCAGGGGATTTCCACATACAAACAGCAGGCTGCTTTGCATGTATTTAAAAAATAAAATAAAATAACCCATCACGAAACAGAAGCACGCAGTGAGATCGTGTTATAAGTACATGTGGCTTCTGCCCTGTTCCTGTGACAGGGGAGTCACCCGGATCACAGGCAGCAACACCCTGAGCTGAACCCTCCTCAAGCAGGGGTGAGCTCCTCCCTACAGCCAGCAGCGGGTCCCACAGTCACAAACAGGGCACAAACACCCAAGGCTTCAGCATTTAATTCAAGCACAATTTGCATTTTGTAATTATTCCTTTCTTTATTTTTCACCAGGCTTCTCTCCTTGAGAAACCTCTGGGTCTTTAAACCCTCCTCCCTTTAGAAAAGTCCTTTATCTTCTCCATCGCCCAGCCTTGCTCAGGTGGGGTGATCCTCTTCCTCAGCTGAGACTGGTCACCAGTACAACCCCCGGCACCAGTTACCAAGAACCATCTTCTCCCAGTGGCCACCGACCCCAGGCCCCGCTGTAGGCCCAAAAGAACACAACCCCTCCCTCCTGGATTGGGTTTGGTTGTTGTTTTTTCGACTAATTATCAAGGAAGTGATTTGCAAAGGCCCAATGGCAGTAAAACACCGTCGGAACAAAGTTCTCCTCCTGGCCCCAAACTGGGGGGGTAGCCCCCTCGCACTGCCCTCACCCCCTGCTCCCCGCCATGGGATGACGCGTTTTAATGACAGGCTTTTAAAAACTCTATGAAAAGAAAAAAACCAAACCCCTACGACATTAAAAACAACACACAAAATAATCCCAAACACCGGGTGTTTTTTTTCTTTCTCTGAAAATTAAAACCTCCAGATTTTCTTATCTTTTAAAAATACATATACCCAGGGCATAGCAATTAATAGCACTTATCAGACTGATAAACAAAACACACAATTAACTCTGGAGACACCACTTTCACGGCACGTCCCACTGCACCGTCTGCCTCCACCAGAGCCTTTTTGCCGTTCCCACCACCCTGGACCTCAATCCCCCCATCCCCACGGGTGTCCGTGTCCCCCCAACTCCCCTGTATCCCCCCACCCCGCGGCAGTACCCAGAAGGCGAGGCTCAGCAGCAGCAGCACCGTCTTGGAGGTGATCACGCCGCAGTCCATGGCCGAGAGTGGAACCAGGGGAGGGCGAGGAGGCCACACGCCTTTGGTCCCGCGTGGGGCCGCCCACGGAGCCGCCCCGTAGCCCAGCCCAGTCCCTTCCTTCCCACCCACCAGAACTTTTATTTGTTTCCCCTTTTCTCCAAGGGAGAGTCAGGAACAAATGTCAAAGCAAATTAGTGTTGACTTCACCACAGCTTTATTTACTACTTTAACTTCTGCAACTTTCAAGCTCGAGTTAAACTGAGCTTTTTGTGAAAAGCTCTCGCTGTGGCTAAAAAGTTTATGTCAAATCTGCCTTCCAGGATTCCTAACCCACAGCTGAGCCTCTCCCTTCATCCAGAGTTTCTGCTTTGGCACTGTCTCACCGTGCTCTTCCCGGGCACACGCACCACAGAGAGTGGGAACGCAGCCACGGCAGAGGTTTGGCCGCTCACCACTGTGTCCTCACCAACTGAAACGGGCTTTTAAAAGGCTTAGAATCATAGAATTGTCCAGGTTGGAGGGGACATTTGAGATTGCCTAGTACAGCCATCAGCCTAACTCTGATAAAAAATCATCACTAAACCGTGCCACTGAGCACTGTGTCAACCCGGATTTTAAATTCCTCCAGGGATGGTGCCTCAACCCCTTCCCTGGGCAGTCTATCCCAAGGCTTCAAAATCCTTTCATGTAGAATTTTTTCCTGATGTCCAATCTGAACCTCCTGTGGCACAACCTGAGGCTGCTTCCTTTTGTCCCATCGACCGACCCCCCTGGCTACACCCTCCTTTCAGGGAGTTGTAGAGAGCCAGAAGGTCTCCCCTCAGCCTCCTCCAGGCTGAACACCCTCAGCTCACTCAGCTGCTCCTCACAAGACTTGTTCTCCAGACCCCTCACCAGCTCCATTGCCCTCCTCTGGACACACTCCAACACCTCAGTGTCTTTTTTGTGGTGAGAGACCCAAATCTGGACCTAGCACTTGAGGTGGGCCCTCACCAGTGCCCAGTACAGGGGGACGATCCCCTCCCAAGTNTGGTGGGAGATGTCCTTGCTCATGGCAGGGATGATTTTTATGGTCCTTTTATGGATGAACTGGATGATTTTTAAGGTCCTTTCCAACCCAACCCACTCCATGATTCTTTGAAAAACAAGCCGTAGGTTTGGGGCCATCAGCCAGGGGTTTGTTTGGCAGAGCAGAGCTCCAGCAGCCCAAACTGAGCTGAACCCAGCTCCCCACTGGGACACAGGATGCAGCGATAACACGCTTCCCGACTTTGCCCCTTCCCGGCAAAAGCAGCTGTGACCCATCTTCCTTTGGGGGATACAGATTTTGGGGGGTTTTGCTGAAGCAGCTCTGCAGCGGGAAATCATGAGAAGGGAGATCCTGGCCAAGTCTCTGCCCACAGCTCACGAATTTCAGCCGCTGCTCTTTCCAAAGGCAGCGGAAGGGTCTGTGCCAGTGGCCAAAATCACAGAAATCCCCTAGCCAGCTCATTTCCAAAATTAAATTCCTTTAAGAGTAAAGATGGGGGCAAAGTCAGACCTCGACGACTGCTGGGGGAGCCCTTCCTGCCAGCAAACCTGTCTCTGTCCTGGCAATTTCTATCACAGCAACAAGCATTAACAGAGTGTGTAATTGTGGAGTTCTTAATTTTATAAAATAATCAGCATTTTCACTTTTCCTTCCAGCAAGACGGGCTGAGGTGTTAATAAAGAAAGGAAATCGCCTGGAAACTATTCATGGGAAAGAGAGGTAATCTGGGGAAAAGAGTTTAAATAAGAATGACAGGGAAAGTTCTGAAGTTTCATCTGAAATGAAATGTGAAGGAATTAAAAAGAAGAAAACCACCAAAGAAACCACTTTGCTGAACCCAAATCCTACTTTTCTTGAACACCAAAATTTGGCTCCTTTTTTGTCGCTTGTTAGTTCTGTGTTTTAAAAAAAATCTAATAAAAGTAGTTTCACATTAAAAATGAAATGGTGCTGTTAATCAAAGTGTTACCACCCATATGATCATTCTTTCAATTAGGGTTAATTTAAAACTGTTATTAAAATCAACAACAGCTGATGTTTTATTTGAGGTGGCCTAGAAAGTGCCAGAACAAGGATGGAGATGCACCCCAGCCGTCTCAGGCAGCCCCGTTCATGATATTAACTCTTAAATGAAGAGATTTAACTCTTCATTTAAGAGATTTAACTCTTTAAGAGAATTAACTCTTAAAATCAAGAGATTCCTGTTGAATATGGGATTTTTAAATGCAACAAACTAGAAATTTCACAGTCAGCTTTAGAAATTAATGGGAAAAAAAGAAAAGAAGAAATTAAAAATATCTATCAGGATAACAGAAAGATAACCAAAGGGAGGCTCTTCTTCCAGAGATACCTGGTATTTTCCAGCCCTGATTCTCTCCCACTCAGCCTCATTTTCTGTCAAGTGCCTAAAAATGGGGAGCTTGTTCCCTGAGGGTTTAGCCGTGCCCAGGAGGATGCCAGAACCCTCTGGCTTCTGCAGCTCAGTGACTCACTTTCAGCTTGTGACCATCTATTTCTGCTGGAGGAACCGCTCCCAAAGCAGTTCCCCACTCGCTGCTCCTCACTATTCCCTCCTGGGTGACCCTGCCCTCAACCTTTCTGTGCCACATCGCATTTTTCAGCCCTTTCCCCCAAATCCTCAAGCTCATTTGGGAACTCTGTCCCCACCCCCAGCTCTTGCCACCTCCGTGTGCTCCCCAGATTTCAGTTCTCTCTTCTCCAGGTTATCACTAACATTAAAATCCACACGAGGCAGGGGCAGAAGCCCAGGTGACAACCAACCACAGATGACTGTCACCTGGATGGGGATGGCTCCTGCTGGGGTAGGTGTTAAAAGCCTTATCTGATATCTATGGCTTCTTTCCCATCACAGGAGGAAAGGAGATTAAAGGGGAACCACCTGCCCTCGCTGGCTGGTATCCATCTCTGTGTTTGCTTGTCAGACCCTTATGAATGACTTCCCAATTACTCATTCCATGCTCTCCTTGATATTGTTTCTCAGGAGCTGAAGATAATTGGATTGTAATTTCCATTTCCCAGCCCTTTTTCTTTTTTTTTTTTTTTTTTTAATAGCCTATATTCCCCCATTCTCAGAGAGGTCTCTTCCAACCCCAGATCAATCTGTGACTCTGCAGTATTTAAAAAGGACATGAAAGTATTTGAATTTCAAGTTTTTCAGACGTTACTTCTTGCTAATTTTGTGATCTCCATAAAAGATTAGTTCAGGATTCTGTAGCTGAAAAGCTATCTCTGCTGATGGTGAACTTTTCCTTCCTGTTATTTATACATGTTTTTCAAGAGATCCAAACCATTCTGAGAAATAAGATCACGTACCATGAAAGGCACTTCTGCATCATCCTCACGTGCCAACCACCAGAGAGTGATTTTCTGTCCCTGTTGCCTCACTGGCCACAGAATCACAGGATGATGTGGCATTGGAAGGGATCTCTGGAGATCTTCTAGTCTGGGCAGCCTCTGCCAGGGCTCTGACACCCTTAAAGGGAAGAAGTTCCTCCTCATGTTCAGATGGAATTTATTATGTACAAGTTTGTGCCCACAACCTCTTGTCCTGTCCCTGGGCACCACTGGAAAAAGACTGGCCCCATCCTCCTGACACCCACCCTTGAAGCATTTCTAGGTGTTGATCAGATCCCCCCTCAGTTTTCTCTTCTCCAGACTCAAAAGATCCAAGTCCCTCAGCCTTTCCTCATCAGAGAGGTGCTCCAGGCCCCTCATCATCTTGGTGGTCCTCTGCTCTCCCCTCTCCAGCAGTTCCCTGTCCCTCTGGAACTGGGGAGCCCAGTTACACACTAGTTATGTATTAATATCAGCCGTGTTACACACTCTGTTTTTTCCTCAGTTGTGAAAACAAGTTTTTCAGGGGAATAAATACTCACATTTTCTCATTTTTACAGAAGGGAAAATGTTCCCACCCGGAGTCCACTGGGCAGGTTCTACAGCTAATGCTGCACCAACCCGAAATTGGGTGACTCCAGCCATTTCAAGCCTCTGTACCACTGACCTTGATTTGCTGGGGGACGGAATTTTGCCCACGCCACCAGTGTCACCCCACCTGCTGACCTGGTGACCAAGGACGACCAGGTAGGACGTAGGTGATGATACCCTGAGAGATGACTAGGTAGCTGTTCTGGGATATTTCTCCATCCATCCAAGATGAAGCAATTAAAATCTCTTTTGGTCCCTGGATCCCAGTGGCAGCAGTGAAATGCTGGCACCTAAAAGCAGATGAGGCTTTCGCTGTGTTCAGCACAGGACTTAAACCAGTAGCTTTAGAGGGACAGGAATACTGGCAGCACTAGGGAACTGACAAGCATGGGCAGGAGGACAGCGTGTTCTCAGTGAAACCTGGATCATCCAGGGAGGAGAAAGAGGAGAAGATCGCTGAGAAGGTCAGTTCTTGGGTAGGGAGGAAGGCAAGGGCCACAGGAAGCTTTTCAGAAATAACGGCTGGATCCAAAGGGCAGCTCTAAAACGCTGTCTGTGTTTCATAATGATCTTCTCATGCTGGGATTATTCACCCTGCCTTGATGCCCTGTTCCCTTTTTGTGGTTACCCTCTGTTCTTTCAAGGCTGAGAGAAAAAAGGAGAGTAACATCTCCTCTGCTTGCCCAGGGGCATGGAGAGGGGAGAGCAGCTGATCTCTGCTCCCTTCTGCTCTGTGGGTGGGGGGTGAAAAAGGGCATTTATGTGATGGTGCCTGGCTCAGACATGGCCAGGGGTGGGCTCTGATCTTCAAGCTTCTACATTTCACAGAATCATAGAATGATACAGGGTTGGAAGGGACCTCTGGAGATGATCTCCTCCAACCCCCTGCCAGAGCAGGTCCACCCAGAGCAGGTTGCACAGGAATGTCTCCAGGTGGGGTTTGAATGTCTCCAGAGAAGGAGACTCCACCACTTCTCTGGGCAGCCTCTGCCAGGGCTCTGCCACCCTCACAGGAAAGAAGGTCTTCCTCATGTTGAGATGGAATTCCTTGTGTTCCAGTTTATGCCCGCTTCTTCTTGTCCTGTCCCTGGGCACCTCTGAAAAATGACTGGCCCCATCCTCCCTTGATGAATTTCTAGGTGTTGATCAGATCCCCCCTCAGTCTTCTCTTCTCCAGACTCAAAAGACATAAGTCCCTCAGCCTTTCCTCATAAGGAGATGTTCCAGGCCCCTCATCATCTTGGTGGTCCTCTGCTGTCACTTCTGTAGCAGTTCCCTGTCCTTCTGTAACTGGGGAGCCCAGAACCGGTCCCAGTGCTCCAGATGGGGCCTCCCCAGGGCAGAGCAGAGGGGCAGGATGACTTCCCTCCACCTGTTGGTCACACTCTTCCTGATAAAGCCCAGGATGCCACTGGCCTTCTTGGCCACCAGGGCNGCCACAAGGGCCCATTGCTGGCGCATGGGCATCCTGTTGTCCACCAGAACTCCCCTACCCCTATTCCTGACTCAGCCAGTCATGTGGATCTGAGCAAACAGCTGATCCTTCAAAAACTAAGAAACAACAACAACAACAAAAAGAATAAAAGCACACAAAAAACTTGAAAACTTGATTTCCTTAAGCAATAATTTGGAAGATTGCCTGAAGGAGCTGGCAGGAAAGATCAGAAGGGAGCATGACCGGAGGAACCTAAGGATGGTCTAGAGTATGACCGGTGAGGAAACCCCAGGGGAATTGAGAACCAGAGAGGAACTGGAGGCTTCTCAGAGGTTCTCCTGGGCCTGGGGAGCTCTGTGGGCAGAAAGACTTTTGATCCCATGGAAGGAAGGGGCCTGGTCAGCCCAAGCGCTGGGCAGGCAGACACCACGATCCCACACAAAAGGAATAGGCAGCCACAGCAGGGAAAGGCTTTGTCTTTTATGATGGGAGGGGATGACTTTCATTCCCGTAAATAGAGTTAAATTTTCTTCTAGAGGAAGAAGTTAAAGGTTTCTTCTGTACAAAGTAAAGGGGGATTTGTCCATCAGCTGATACCAATCAACTTCTTACACTTCCTCAAAGAGCAGAAATGCCCTACTGTCCCTGTTGGGTTTCCCCCCCACATTTCACTCTTGAAAAAACAGCTCTGGTTGGCTGGATTGCTGCAACTCATCACACAGCATCACAGAACAGTTAGAGTTGGAAGGGACCACAAAAACCAACCAGTTCCAAAACATCTGCCGTGGGCAGGGACACTTCCCACCACACCAGGTTGCTCCAAGCCCCATCCAGCCTGGCCTTGAACCCCTCCAGGGATGGGGCAGCCACAGCTTCTCGGGGCAACCTGTTCCAGTGCCTCACCACTCTCACAGCAAAGAAGTTCTTCCTGAGATCTCATCTCAATCTCCCCTCTTCCAATTTAAAACCATTACCCCTTGTCCTGTCACTCCACTCCCTGACAGAGTCCCTCTCCAGCTCTCCTGGAGCTCCCTTCAGATCCTGGAAGGCTGCTCCAAAGTCTNTGGTTGAATTTCACAATGAGAGCACCAAGTCTCTTCTGAAACAAATGCAAGGGATCCCAGTTCAAGCACTGGAAATAGAATGGTGGCAAGACACATGCTCCAGTGTGTAAATGCTGCGTGTGACACATTTTTGATGGTGCAAGGTTCCCATCACTGGTACCTGAAGTAACTCGGCTGCCATTGGCCAAGTGTAAGACAGAAGTAGCGAAATATTTACTAAGGTGAAACAGAGATTTAACAAAATCAGTAGTAAATGCAATAGAATTTTAAGAGATTTGACAGCAAGGTACTCTTGGTCATCCACTGCAGAGAGGAGAGGGTCAGACAGAGCTGCCAGGGAAACCCTCGGGAGTCCCGAGGTTCAAAGAGGACCCCCTGGCTTTCCAAACTCCTTCTCAGAGAGGAGTCTGGGTGCAGGTGGATCCAATCCTAGTCCCAGACTTGGTCAAGGGCTTATGTCTAAAGGATTATATATGCACAATCAGTCCCTTAGTCAAGATTTCAAAGCTTAGCATGCTCCTAGTCACTTACTGAGAGTAAGATAATTGACCTATGGTCATCTTCTCATGGGAAGAAAAGATCTAGGTCCCCACTCCAGTGTTTTTGGCTGCGTTGCCAGCCATCCCTCAAAGTCCAGGTGCCACTTATCACAACTGATGTTCTGGTGGCCACGATGGCCATGGCCTGAGCGTGGGGTAAAGGAGGAAAACCAGGGAGCGCACACCGGAATGTGAGCATGGAATGAGAACGAGGATCATCAGCTTCCAACGTCAGCCTCTCTCCCTCTGCATCATGTTGGCAACTTGTTACCAGCCAAGTCCCCATTATCTGCAAGAAAGCGAAGATTTTGATGGTATCCTTGTCCTCAGGCTCCCAACCTTCAGCAACACCTTCTTCCCCTGCTGCCTTGGGGGCCTAAGGAATCACAGAATGGTTTGGGTTGGAAGGGACCTTCAAGATCACCCAGTTCCAACTCCCCTGCCACGGGCAGGGACACCTCCCACCACACCAGGTTGCTCACCTTGAACTCGAAGCAAGCGCTGACCCACAGCCAGTATTTTATTTCCCCTTTTCCCCCACTGGGGAGCTGTGGGGTTCACTCAGCGACCACTGACCCGAGCCCACTCTGCCATTACACCTTTGTTTTATACGCTTATTCAGTCCGTTTTTTATCACTCCAGCACTCGTGGGGGCCAGCCCCCGCTCCCACTAAGCACCAGTGGCTACTGGTAGCCCCAAGTGCCCTGTCAGCCTCAGGACACCAGCAACCTCCCAGCCCCCTCAGACCGCCATCACCGCCACCTCCTCCTTCCCCTCAGCCTGCCCGCCAAAGCGTCATGAGGTCACTTCCGCCGCGGCGGGGTTACCAGGGCAACGCGCGGCGCCGTTGCCATAGCAACGGCCTGGCGGCCACAGCGGCTCCCATGGAGGCCCAGCGGTACCGGGAGGTCACCGGGCCTTTCCCCCTCTCCGTGGCCCTGGTGAGGGGGCGCGTCGGTCGCGGGTGGGACCTGTGCCCCTCCCGGCTGGGGCGGGCACCTCAGCGTGGTGTCTGACAGGAGCCGGGGGTCCCCGTGGCTGCGGGCCTTGGTGGGACCCACTGCGGGTCCTTGCCACAGCCTGTATCCTTGTCGTTCCTTTAGGGCCTCAAAAGGCGGGGTGTGGGCTCTGTGGGGAGATGCTGTTCAGCCTGGAGAAGAGAAGGCTCTGGGAAGACCTTCGAGCAGCCTTCCAGGATCTGAAGGGAGCTCCAGGAGAGCTGGAGAAGGACTCTT
>VXBW01008436.1:0-23710 GCA_013400375.1 Thinocorus orbignyianus
AGCAACAGCAGTGCTATGGCTGTCACTTGCATGGCACGGTGAGGAACAGAAGATGGCTGTGAGCAGCCCAGGAGTGGCTAATGGGGCCGGGCATCTGGTAAAAGATTACAGAGGAGGAGGTTGCAGGAGAAGCTGTTGGGAACTGCCAGTGCTGCAGATGGTGGCATCTCCAGGGTCAACAACAGCTCCCAGGACATCCCTGCACCCAGCCCTGGAGGCCCCAAGTAAGGAGATGGACCTGTTGAAGTGGGGCCAGAGGAGGCCACGGAGATGCTGGGAGGGCTGGAGCCCCTCTGCTCAGAGGACAGGCTGAGAGAGCTGGGGGGGTTCAGCCTGGGAAGAGAAGGCTCTGGGAAGACCTTAGAGCCCCTTCCAGTCCTGAAAGCCACTAAAGGGGCTCTAAGGTCTCCCAGGAGCCTTCCCTTCCAGGAAAGCTGGGGGGGGACTCTTGATGAGGGAGGGGAACCACAGGATGAGGGGGAAGCATTTTAAAACTGAAAGAGAGGAGATTGAACCGAGATCTGGGAAAGAACTTCTTTCCCATGAGGGTGGTGAGACCCTGGAACAGGTTGCCCAGAGAAGCTGTGGCTGCCCCATCCCTGGAGGGGTTCAAGGCCAGGCTGGATGGGGCTTGGAGCACCCTGGTGTGGTGGGAGGTGTCCCTGCCCAGGGCAGGGGGTTAGAAGGAGAGGAGCTTTAAGGTCCCTTCCAACCCAAACCATCATACGATCACTCCCAGGATGGGGGGCTGTGCCCTGGGGCTCAGCCACCACCAAAACAAAGGGGGAGTTTCTGCAGCAAGGGGGAAGCTGCCAGTTCTTCCAGCTGTTGCTCTACTCAACTGTTTTTATATTTTCATTTGCAATAACGTAAAGATATATTATTATCTACAAATATAAAATAATGTATGTTTATAGATACGTAAATATTTACACAGTAAAAGAGAAAGGAGAATTTAAACTAATTATGGTTGCATTTTGGGAATGTACTAGTTAATTATTTCAATATTCTTCTACTCTCTCTTTCTCTTTGTTTCTTGTTTTGTTTCCTTTGTTTTTTTTCTCCCTTAAAGTACGTACCAGTTGTTAAACCATTTCATTTATCACTTGTCAGTTAGAAAGATGAGCTCACCCAGCATCAGACTGGTTGGTTTCTGGGTGGAGGCTTGAGCTGGTGTTTATTAACAACCCCTAAAACGTGAACCCTCCTGCGGCTGTTGCTCACTCGAGCCTGGCAGGAGCCCCACGGCAGGACCAAGTGTTCATTTTTCACACAAACACATGAGTCAGGTCATTCACAAACAGGCTGGCAAAGGGACAGGCCAGCAGGTGACAATAAATGTAAATAAATGAAGAAAAAAAAAAACGTATTTACAGCTGATGGAAATGTAATTCCAGCTATTGACGTAGAGTAGTTCACTACAAAACAGCTCCCAAATTTCGAAGACTTTGACGTTACTGTGGAGCTCTCAAGAAATCTCAGCCCCATGGTCAAGTGAAGCCAAAAGGTTAAGAACGTGCCAGCAGTTACTTGGAAAAAAGAAAGACAGAAAATATGATGGTATCGCATCTTCTGCATCTTTGAAATGATACCGATTTCTCACTAATCAACTTCAAAAAGGACAACGTGGTGTTCTGACCTCCAGAGAAGGATGACAAGGACAACCACAAGTACAGAAGAGCTTTGCTGTAGGGACAGCTTCAGTAGGAAACAACTCCCCACAAGAGGAGAACTAGAATGGATGAAAGGCACAAAGGTAACATAAAATGACATTAAAAAAAAAGAGCTTGGAAGATCAGTCTTATTTTTCCCCAAGACAAAGCCAAGTGAGCATTGGCACAGTCATGCCAGAAATTTAAGAAAAACAAGAAGTATTTTCTAGACAGCAAACGGAACAGACAGTGGACTCACTGCCACAGTGCAAGGGGGAAGTATAAATTGGTTCCAAAACACCTGAAATTCCTGGAAGGGAAGCCTAGCAAGTGACCAGGAAGCAAACCCATCTATTCTCCTGCAGATCTGTTGCAGAAAATCTAAGATACCACCCGCTCCAAAGATGCACCAGGGCAGAACTCCTGCAGAGCTGTCCCATTTTTTACACTTCCCCAAGAAGCTGCTCCTGGTGCTTGGCCCATCTTGGAGCCAGGATGATAAACCGGACCTCGGTTCTTCACACCACCAGTGCCTGCCCCTCCCCGTCCCACCCGCCTCACGCAGCACCTCCCTGAAGATGAGCTGGAGTAGGGAGAAAGATGTAGCTAAAGCTCCCAACCAAGTATTTTCTTGTTATTTGTAGGTCAACACCTCTGAAAAGGTTGCAGTGAGGTCCCTACTGCTGTAGGTCCCGGAGCACACTGGGACAAGCCTCAGCCCACTACTCGGGGGCTGTGTGGCTGCCAGCGAGGGCCATCAGAAGTGCTCTTGAAGGTATCTCTTCCACATGCTGCCACCCTGGAGAGTGCAGGTCCTCCCCTGCAGTGGGACACAGTGTCTCACCAGCACCAACCATGGTCTGTGGGAACGGTTTTGCTTCTCATAGACAAGTTCCCCTTCTTAGATCCAGTGAAGGGCCACAAAGATGCTCAGAGGGCTAGAGCAGCTCTGCTGTGAGGACAGGCTGAGAGAGCTGGGGCTGTTCAGCCTGGAGAAGAGAAGGCTCCGGGGAGACCTTGGAGCAGCCTTTCAGGATCTGAAGGGAGCTCCAGGAGAGCTGGAGAGGGACTCTTGGTCAGGGAGTGGAGTGACAGGACAAGGGGGAACGGGTTTAAATTGGAAGCAGGGAGATTGAGCTGAGATCTGGGGAAGAACTTCTTGATTGTGAGGGTGTTGAGGCACTAGAACAGGTTGCCCAGAGAAGCTGTGGCTGCCCCATCCCTGGAGGGGTTCAAGGCCAGGCTGGATGGGGCTTGGAGCAACGTGGTGTGGTGGGAGGTGTCCCTGCCCAGGGGAGGGGGGTTGGAACTGGATGATCTTTAAGGTCCCTTCCAACTCTGACCATTCTGTGATTCTATGATTCTTCTCCTGAGGCAACTTATCAGTAAATGTAGTAAATGCATTATCATTAATCACAATGTAGACTCTGAACTGAAGACTTCCAAATAAATAACATTCACGTACGGCTACATCAAAACACCGTGGGGTCCTTCTGCTGGTGCCCTCTGCTGCTGTTCCATTTTGGGGGCTGACGTACCCTGATCCATCCCTACCTTCAGGATCACTCAAGGCTGGTTAATACCCAGAGCAGCAAAGGCATTGTTTATACGAGTAAATGAAACAGAGCCAAGGTATGGACTCAAGCACCAGCCTGTGATTGTCCTGGCGGGTTTCTCAGCAAACCCACAGCCCTTGGCCCGTGCCAGCCTGCTCCTTCCCAGGCAGCACCTCAGCACGTCCCCGGGAGATGCAGGAGCTGTGCCCAGGCTGCTCCCAACAGGCTGCTGGGATGTGATGGCACTGTGGGTGCTGGGGTACAGAGAGTAGACAGAGTTTAACTGTGTGGGCCACTTGAAGAGAGGGGGGAGCCTGCTTAACCAAAATCACAACCCTGGCCAAAGAGTGGCATGAAACTCAGAGAACTTCTTAGGATCACAAAGCTCCCAGCAGTGCAACAAGCTCTGGGCAGGGGATGGCCCTGAGGTAGCCAGTTGCAAGGGAGAGAATGACATGCCCACAGACACAAGGAAATCTGGCCAGCACTGATAAGCATGAAGCTATCGGCAAGCAGAAAGTGTAGCAGGGGCCAGTGGAGGGACCAGCAACACGACTGAGCTGGCAACAAGCTCCCCGGGTCGGGGGGCAACCTCAGCTCTACCCTGTGTTCCCTTCCTCTTCTGCCCCGGCATAAGCGTATGGAATATCTCAGGTCTCATCTGACTGGGGATTTTGGTGGAGGTTTGCTTCAAAGAAAAAAAGCTCCTGGAAGGGCAGAGTGTGCCACAGTGTTTTAACTTCTGTGGACAAAAGTATTCTCATCTTCAGCTTAGTTTTAATGACTTGAGACTCAGAATCTGAAGCTGGAGTATGAGGTGCCTTTGTAACTTGGCAGTTGAGCTTTTACTCCTGGATTCATTCAGGACAGGAGGCAAGAGCACTTCTGATGCTGTGACCACAGGGTGGCCCAGAGAAGCTGTGGCTGCCCCATCCTTGAGGGGTTCAAGGCCAGGCTGGATGGGGCTTGGAGCAACGTGGTGTGGTGGGAGGTGTCCCTGCCCAGGGCAGGGGGTGGAAATAGGCAAATCTTTAAGGTCCCTTCCAACACAAACAATTCCAGAATTCTATGCCATTTGACAGATAGCAGTTGATGCTTTCTGGATGGTTGCTATCTCTCAAGTCCCCTCTACGTTATTTTCTGGCCAGAAGAATCCTCATCAATGTGAAGTCAAGCAGCTTTACTTAAAACACAAGAGGCAAGAGAGGGTTGACAGAGCTGGCTGTTGGCTCTCTACTGTGCTAACATGTGCCAGTGCCTTCGTTTCCCAGTCTCTGGGTCCAGGTCCTGGCTTGCTCTGTACAACCCCAGAGCCTGAGACCAAGGGCTCAGCCACGGGGTTGAAGCAACGTCCACTGTGCCCTGACAGCCACTGCAGCACCAACAAGAGCAACAGGGGTGCAAGCATCTGTGAGGAGCTCTCTCACCAACACAGGGCCAAGGTCTTCTGAAGGTGGCTGTGCAGACAGAGAGCAATAAGGAGGAGCTGGCACCCAAAGCCCGTCTGCCTCTGTAGTCAGCTAAATAACTGCATCCTTTGCCTTGTTTTAAAAGCAAGTTGTGCCTAGAGGCTCCTGCATCTCTCCTGCACATCTCCACTGAGGACTCTAGAGATGGAGACCTGAATTTCTGCTTTGCTCAACAGCTAAATCATACTTTTTTTTACAAAAGAAAACTGATAATGTGGTACCTTTGGTGTCATGTTTTACAGATCTGACTGTGACCAAGTGAATCCAGCCTTGTTCTCCAAAAGCTCTGAAGTCTCCCACACAGCCCAGTGGTTACAGAGTCCCTGGGATGCACACACTCGTCCATGCTCTCCCGAACAACAGGTGAGGAGCAGTGGAGTGTAAAGCTTTTCATTTCTTCCCTTCCACAGAGCACAAGGCACCCCCGAAGCAGCCATGGCCCTCACGGACCCTCTTGCCCAAAAGACTTCAATCTTCATAGAATCACAGAATGGCTGGAGTTGGAAGGGACCTTAAAGACCATTGAGTTACAACTCCCCTACCCTGGGCAGGGACACCTCCCACCACACCACGTTGCTCCAAGCCCCATCCAGCCTGGCCTTGAACCCCTCCAGGGATGGGGCAGCCACAGCTCCTCTGGGCAACCTCTTCCAGGGTCTCACCACCCTCACACCAAGGAAGTTCTTCCTTATATCCAATCTCAATCTCCCCTCTTCCAATTTAAAACTGTTATGCTTTGTCCTGTCACTCCACTCCCTGACCAAGAGTCCCTCTCCAGCTCTCCTGGAGCTCCCTTCAGATCCTGGAAGGCTGCTCCAAGGTCTCCCCGGAGCCTTCTCTTCTCCAGGCTGAACAGCCCCAGCTCTCTCAGCCTGTCCCCACAGCAGAGCTGCTCCAGCCCTCCCAGCATCTTGGTGGCCTCCACTGGACCCATTCCACCAGGTCCATGTCCTTTCTGTGTTGAGGACTCCAGAGCTGGACACGGGACTCCAGGTGGGAGATCTTGAGTGCAAAGGCTAAAGAGCACCTGAAGATGAGGTACACATGGGCAAACACTCATCCCATCTAGAAACATCACTTGTCAGCGTCTTCTAATCTGATTCCTGGCTGCAAAGGGTGGCAGCTCTGCTGGTAAATTACTGGGTACCATTACAGCGATATTATAAAGAGGGAAACAAATTAATTGTTAGAGTAGCAAAAAGAGAGCGCTTTGCCCTGGGGTGGGGAGGCACACTGTGACAGTTCCCAGCACTAGGCCATTTTTAGCAAAAGTAATCACAGATACAATTAACTTCTTAGTTGACTTGGCTGCCAAGAGGGAGAGGTTCCGAACGATCTGCAGCGTTCACTGCGGTGGGATTTGGACCTGCCAGCACACCACGGAATATGGAAAGTGAGAGTTAGGGGACCTCTACAGTCCCTGGGTTTGCTTCCTGGTTTTTGTACTTCCCACGGCTGTACTTCATTATGAAGTTCAGATATTTTCAAAGTTTTGTGTTGGTTTTTTTTTTTAATATATTTGGATTTAGTGATTGCTACAAGAGAGTTTAAGGCTACAAACCCTAACGTATGTTTTATAACCCAGACGCTGGCTGGGTGCATCCCTCAACCAGCCTTCTGGCTGTTTCTAACCTGTCAGTCTCCCAGGAGATGCGTTAAATGAGAAACCACCCCTCTCCCCTGAAAGGCCCTGCTTTATTTTAATTCCCTAAATTGGAAGAGGGGAGATTTAAATTAGATATTAGGAAGAATTTTTTTCCTGTGAGGGTGGTGAGGCACTGGAAGTGGTTGCCCAGAGAAGCTGTGGCTGCCCCATCCCTGGAGGGGTTCAAGGCCAGGCTGGATGCGGCTTGGAGCAACCTGGTGTGGTGGGAGGTGTCCCTGCCCAGGGCAGGGGGGTTGGCACTGGATGATCTTTAAGGTCCCTTCCAACTCTGACCATTCCATGGTTCTGATTTGCTGGCTGAGCTCCTGCAGCCCCCTCTATAGATTATTTTTGGAGGGCTGACCGGGGAACAGTACTCCCTGTGTTTACCAGCTACTGAATCAACAAATTCAGCCACACACAAACATCTCATTCCATTGCCTAAATGTTGTCAAATTCTCAGAACTTCATTAGAACAGAAGTGATTTGCAGCTGGGTATTAAAAGGCAGGTCCAGGCCTGAGGACCCAGCTGAAAGCAGGGCCACACAGCCGGCTTGTTTCGGCTGAGATTTCTTTGCAGAGCAGCAGGCAGGCAAGTACCAAAGCATGAAAACAGTTTGAAACTCAAAAGAGACAACCTTAACCCCACACAGTGTTCTTGCTGCACCTCACCCCCACCTTCAGATCTAACCACAAGCAGGGAAGAACCAACAGCTACTGGAACGTTGTTTCTCCCTTCTGGAGAACACCCTGCAGACTGTGCCTGGAGAGACTGCTCTGTGTGTGTGTGCTGGGAGGAGGAAGAATCCCAAGAAAGGCACGTTTTCAGGTGGAAGGCAAAGGGGAGAGGCAGTGTGTGGGACCAGGAGGCAGTTATCACCGTCGTGCCTCGCTCCACAGCCCCCGTGTGCTCTGCAAACCCGGTCCCACAGCGCCCTGCACGAGGGCAAGAGGACACCGGTGGCTGCAGGGGGCTCGGGGAACATGCTGGCTGGGTTTGTGCTTACCTGTACACCACCACAGGGATCCTCTTCCATGACCTGAAGGAGGCCACGTTCTCCAGCTCCTTATCGGTGATCCAGACAGGGACCAGCAGCTTCTGGGGATAACTGGAACAAAGCCTGTAGAAAAGAAAGCATGGAGGCAAGATGAGGACCCAGCAATCAAAAATCTGCACCAGAGCAGCTGTGCAGAGAGAAGGCAGCAGCAGCAGCTCACAATTTCCCCCCAAACTCGGCACGCAGGACTTTTCATCTCTCTCTCAGCACACTCTCAACGTGGGAAGAGTGACCCAAAAAGCACTGTCAGGAATGAGAGAAGACAACCCCCTTCCTCCTCAGGCCTCACACCAAGTACCCCAGTGCTTCCCAAGGGTGCCTTTGGAACAGCCACTGGGTTTAAGAATTCCCAAGGGTTTAAGGGAACAGTCATTAATTTATTGGGGGTTTGGTTTTCTTGCAGCACTTGCAAATCCAGGAACACACACAGCTCCGGGTTAACGATGATTTGCTGCTTTCTGCCTTGCAGAAAACAGGTCACCACCCATCACCTTTACACATATCTCTGCAAGGAAGACATAACTCTGCCCAGAGAGATGGCAACGGTGATTTGGTGTCTGCTACAATGAAATGACATAACGGAGATCTAAAAGACCATCTTGTTTGGTGGGGAGGGCAAGAAACCAGATGCCTAATACACAAGTGGCAGCAGCGAGAGGGAAGCAATGGGCAAGTCCGTGCTGACCCTGTCCCCTGGGGAAGAGCCTCACGGCAAGCACAGCTGAGAGCAGGGCTCCCAACTCCTCCACGGGCAAAGGAGACCCGCAGCGGGATGAGCCTGAAGCGTAAAGCAGTTTGGCTGAAACAGAAACACAGCTGGTGGGGAGCAGGGGAGATGGGAAGAGGCAACAAGGCTGTCAATGCTCAAGCCCCAAGAAGAAAAAAAAAAAACATTAAAAACCCAAGTTCAAACCCTTGAGCAGCAGAGGGGAGCCAGGGGAAAGAGGGGGAGAGCCAAACAGGCTGCTGGGGATGTGGGGAGGCAGCAACACATCTGAAATGAAATCCAGGAGCGCTGGGGCTCCCTGGGCACTGCAGCAGAGACACAGCCCTGCCCGGCCCTGCTCAGCTCCCGCAGCCCCACAGGACAGGGAACATCAAAGGGCAGCTCCAGGCTACGGCCCACATCATTTCCAAGGAATGTTTTGGTGCAGATGGGAAGCAAACTGAGAGGGGTGAAACTACCCAGCTGGCAAGTTCCAGAGGGTGGCCCGGTATTCCCCTGAGCCCAGGCTGTCCCTGCTGATGGCAACAGGCACCACACAGCGCTTGGTGTTGGATAGTTTGTGATGCTAGTGAGGAGCTGCCTGCCAGGTTAGGAGATGGCACTTCACACAGCGTCTAGACAGCTCCTCAGAAAGCCCCAGGCAGAAGGCAAGGCTGGACTCTGGGATAAAAAACAACAGGGTGAGGAAGAGGAATCCAGGAAACGAAATTAAAGTCGTCAGGTAAGAAGCTGAAGCCCAGGATGTCTGTGGTAGGATGCCTAGACCTGGACATCGCTGAAATGCCTCAGATTCCACGTGTGAAGTCGGTCAGGAAGGCAGAGCAGCGTTGAAGTGTGACTCCCAATAAAGGTATGTGGAAGAGGGTTAGCACCTGTGAAAAGGTCTGGAGGAACTTTTGGAACAGGAGAGTCTGTACAAGGAGAACGGACTTCTTCAAAATGAAGACAGAACCAGTTCTCTGGCACTTCAGATAAAACATTACAGGAGATGCCTGGGACTGAAAACTGGGGAGAGTCAGCCCAGCAGAGGCTCAGGAGCGTATCTTCTAAGAGTTAAGTCACTAAAACTCTGTAGTCATAGGAAAAACAATACGACAGATTTCAATAAACTTCAGGTAGGAAACAGGACAGCCTCAAGAAGCTAAGCCAAATTTCAACAAGCTACATAAAACAGGCACTGAGAGCAAGACAAACTTGTGCTTCTAGGTTGGAATTCCAAAAAATACAGTAGACGAACTGAAAAGTCAGAGCAAATGGGTATGTGGGCTCAACAGCATCTTACAAACATGACACATGGAAGATTATTAGTGGTACCCTAAATTTCAGAGTAGAAGCTTTGTAGGAAAGACCAGAGCTGGTGAACAAAGCGTGGTATGTTCCAGGAAAATGTGAATGTAGAAGCACAAGGCCAAGAGTTCCCAGCACTCACACGCAACGCAGACCCTGCAGGGCAGCGCTGAGGCCACGCTCCCAACCACTGGAGCGAGAGTAACGACACCCACGAGAGGCTGGAGGAGATTCAAGAAAGGCTGCGAGGGCAGAAAGCCCCACGGGACGCTCCTGCAGCTCCCACATAGAACACAGAAGCACCACGATAATGCCCGAGACAAAAGCCACATTTTCAGACGTCATCAGCTGCTTTTTTGGTGCCACCAGTCAAATAACACGAGAGCAGGTTCCTCTGCCTTCGGGCCTGAGCTGCTCCGAAACAGAGAAACTGAAAAATTACTGCATTACAGTATTCACCACACAGGGGAATTCAACAATATTTTTCGAGGGGACAAGTCTTCCCTGACAGTAATGATCAGTGTCAGAAAAGGGAGGGGAAAAAAAGAAGGAAAAAAAAAAAAGAAGAAAAAAAGCTTACAGATGGTGTGACTGTTCCTTAAACACACAAGTGTGGCCAGCAGATCAAGGGAGGGGATTCTCCCCCCTCTGCTCTGTGCTCCTGAGACCCCACCTGGAGTCCTGTGTCCAGCTCTGGAGTCCTCAACACAGAAAGGACATGGACCTGCTGGAACGGGTCCAGTGGATGGACACAACGATGCTCAGAGGGCTGGAGCACCTCTGCTGTGAGGACAGGCTGAGGGAGCTGGGGCTGTTCAGCCTAGAGAAGAGAAGGCTCCAGGGAGACCTTGGAGCAGCCTTCCAGGATCTGAAGGGAGCTCCAAGAGAGCTGGAGAGGGACTCTTGGTCAGGGAGTGGAGGGACAGGACAAGGGGGGACAGTTTTAAATTGGAAGAGGGGAGGTTTAGATTGGATATTGGGAAGAACTTCCTTGGTGTGAGGGTGGTGAGACCCTGGAACAGGTTGCCCAGAGAAGCTGTGGCTGGCCCATCCCTGGAGGCGTTCAAGGCCAGGCTGGATGGGGCTTGGAGCAACCTGGTTGGAACTGGATGATCTTTAAAGTCCCTTCCAACTCTAACCATTCTATCATTTTATAATAAAATGCATTAAAAATATAGGAAGCATTAAGCAGCAAACTAATGAAGAGTTTTAGAAATAAAAGGACATCCTTCAGAAAGGGAACATGCTTCTAAAGGACATGATAGGACTCAAATGTGCACCTGAATTCAAACAAAAAAAACAAACAAGGAACAGTAAAAAGGAGACACATTGTGCAATTTTTGAGAAATGACCTGTTAAGATTAAGAGTCTGAAGACCCCTTTCAAACAGGTATCAGCCTGCTATGGAAGCTGAAAGTCTGCTCAATCAGCAAGCTCACAGCAGAAAATCCAAACTCTAGGCGTTGGTGAACAGAAGAGCCCACAGAGAAGCTGCCAGACCTGGCCCTGCTTTACCAGGAACAAGGCACAAGACGACATTAACGTAGAAACTTCCGCAGGGGAAGTTTGAGAACCATCTGCCAGGGGCCAGGAGGAACTAATCACCAGGACTAGATAACGCTCACCATTTCTACAGCGACCCAGATGCAGGCCAGGTGAATGATTACCCAGGCTGTGTGACAGTGCTGACATTGGCCTGGGGCCACGGGGGTGACAAACACAGTATCGGGTCTCTAAAATGCTCTCTGGGGCCAAGGTGGGAAACGGCTGGAGTCAGACTCCTGCACAAAGCCAGAGGCTGCCACAGTGGGTGGAGGTTAAATACAACACACTTGGGAAGGGTCAACAAGGCTTTTGTGGAGGGAGGTCACGCCACACGCATGGAGAGTTTGCTGGAAACATCACGGAGCTGGGCTGCATCAAAAGAAGCATGGCCAGCAGGGCCAGGGAGGGGATTCTCCCCCTCTACTCTGCGCTCGTGAGACCCCACCTGGAGTCCTGTGTCCAGCTCTGGAGCCCTTAGCACTGGAAGGGCATGTACCCGTTGGAACAGGTCCAGCGGAGGGCCACCAAGATGCTCAGAGGGCTGGGGCACCTCTGCTGTGATGACNGCTCCTGCACCTGACTCTCCATTGGGACTTTCAGAAGGGGTTTTATGAAGTTTTTTTTGTGGGTGTGGTTTTAACAGGTGGCTCACCAAGGACTCCTCTTCTGAAACAATAGCTCTTGAAAAGATAAGAAATAGTACAGAACTTCAGTGAGTATTTTTCATGACACAGAGAGTCCTGCGGAGAACCACGCTTGTCCCTGCTTTGTGCAATAAACTCACGTGCTACGTGGAAGAGACCAACACCAAAGCAAAGCAAGTCAAGGAGGAGTGGCCTGAAACAACCCCGGAACCCAGGACAAAGGATGAGACATTTCTGAAACTGTGAGGTTTGGCTGTAACCCCACAAACACAACCATCGACACGAGCCACGGACAGGGACCTACCATGAAGTCCAGCAGGAGAGATCTTCCTCGGCAGAACTCAAACCCACACACCTTATTGCCAACAGTCCTTGCAGACTTGTTATCTGCACTTTCATATGGCCAATACAAGCAACACTAATTATCACTTTTCCAATAAAAGCAAAGGATAGCGTTAAAATTTGTCAAGAACTAAAACAAAAGATTACAAAATATGAATGAAGAGCAGCCACGGAAACACGTAGGAAGCATCAGCTGTCTGAACCAGTGACACAGAACTCCAGACAGCTTTTTCCTCATAAAGTCAAAATAAATAAAACCACAGCTGTTAAAAGATGAAAAGTTTGAAAATGAGCATCAAGGCTGAAGGAAAGGTGAAAGGTTTCTTCCTCTTTGAAGGAACCACACGTGCACTGAACACAGCAGCCTTAATGCTGATGGGAAACAACTCCCATCTCGGACACAGGGCTGCTGTGGGGAATGCCAGAGCGTCCCATCCCCCTGGGCACGGCGAGGATGGGAGAGCCACTGAGAGATCGTGGCATCATTTTGTTACCACTGCACACTGAAATAGGAGACTTATCAAGAGCGAAGGAGTGGTTGTTCTGTGCTTGTATTGCTCTAACTTTATGATGGCTGTCGCCAGGAAGAAGATAATAATTTCCAGATAAGGACATCTCGGAACAGACTTGAAAGACAACGAACAAAGCCATTACCTTGGAGTATCCTGTCTCTAACAACACTGTTTTGCCAGTGCTGGGAAATAAAAGATAAAAGGACTATAAACAGTTAAAAAGTAACTCAATTCCTGTGAATAGAGGCAGGTGGCAATGATCAAAAGCCAAGGCAGGATTTAAAGACACACTCCCTGAAGCAGTGAGAGAAAGAGAGAGAAAGAACTGGTTTCTGAGTTGCACAAGCAAATTACACCACCTGTAAGATCTCGGGATGTCTGCAGGAAGCACAGACGTGCCAGGATCCCCAGGCAGGAGCTCAGTAGATAGAGGGAAGCAAAGCCAGTCCTGCACCCAGCCTGCCGAGGTTTCTTTCAAGTTCTTCCTTCCCTGCTTTGGTTGGAAATAAAACATCTGTCTTTCAAGGAGTCAACCAATGGCTGGGTATCACTGGCCAGGAAGCAAACCGCAATCTAAGCTGAGCTTTCTGAAGTAGTCAGAGGGAACGACATCCAAAAATTCAGCAGCAGGAGAAAGCCTGACCATCTCAAAGACAGGCAGAGACTCTACTCGGGGCAGGTACCCCCGGGATATACACTCGGGACACCCTTGGTGAAACCACATCTAAGTCACATTGGGGTTCCAAAAGTAACAATGTGGTCAGTACGGCCAAGTGAACACTGTAAATGAACCCTCAAATCTAGTGCTTGCTGCCTGGATTCTGGAGGAACAGAGCAGAGCAGAGGCAGCAAACTGCAGCACTCCACCAGGATTTCCCCAGGCTCGTGCCTGAGGCTTCCCATCATTTCCACAAGAAAGTGGTGACCTGGACCTGTTCGATGTCCAGGTGATGGGGACACCTCTACTGACTGAGACACAGAGAACAGACTGAGGGATATCAGTGGTTTCAAGGAAAGGATTACAGGGAACGCAGACATGAATACGTCTGTCAAAGCTTAATAAAATCCTGTTGGCTTAATGCCACCTGCTGCAAAGAATGCAGCATCGCCTCTCCAAGAGCTCCCGTATTCTTCTACAGGAGCAAAAGATAGGCTGGAGTTGCTGACGTGCTGGTGGGAAAGACCTTCTAGAGATCTCCACCCACCTGCCTACTGGGGCCACCTCCAGCACTAGATCATCCAAGACCTGAAATGCTGTGACTATGGAGGACCCCCGCCTCCATAGGGATCTCTCCCAGCACAGCACTGTTCTCCACAGTTCTTGTGGCTGTTGCCTCTTGCTCAGTCACCTGCCACAGGCAGAAGATGGGTTTTACTCTGTCAGTTTTGTAACTGCCCTTCAAGCAGATGCAACCCGCAAGTAAATCCCGCTTTGGGCTCTTCTGCACCAGACTGAATGCATCTTGCTCATTCACAGCACAGGAAGGACCTGGACCTGTTGGAGTGGGGTCAGAGGAGGCCACAGAGCTGCTGGGAGGGCTGGAGCACCTCTGCTGGGAGGACAGGCTGACAGACTTAGGGGGGTTCAGCCTGGAGAAGAGAAGGCTCCGAGGAGACCTTAGAGCCCCTTTCCATCCCTAAAGGGGCTCCAGGAAAGCTGGGGAGGGACTCTGGATCAGGGAGGGAAGGGATGGGACAAGGGGGAAGGGTTTGACTCTGCAAGAGGGGAGACTGAGATGAGATCTGGGAAAGAACTTCTTTGGTGTGAGGGTGGTGAGACCCTGGAACAGGCTGCCCAGAGAAGCTGTGGCTGCCCCATCCCTGGAGGGGTTCAAGGCCAGGCTGGATGGGGCTTGGAGCAACCTGGTGTGGTGGGAGGTGTCCCTGCCCAGGGCAGGGGGTGGCACTGGGTGGTCCTTAAGTTCCCGTTCAACCCAAACCTTTCTGTGATTCTATGATTCCCCAGAATTCCAAGCATCCTGACATCCCTCCCCTGGCTCATCCTGTTACTCAACAGATCTGAAAAGCTGCCTGACTTTATGAAAGTTTGGTATTTCTAATTTCAAACAGCATGAGCATTTTAGAGAGAACTGACCAGAAGAGCAAGCCTATGAGGGACAGTTCCTCCAAGACTCTAGAACATCTTCAAGGATGAATTATGGCTGCCACATTGCAGACTAGCTGAGTCAGCATTTCGAGGTGCTGCTAGCTCTGGTGTTTGGGCTGTATTCCTTCCTCAGTTCCATCATGTGAAGGGCAGAACAAAAGGGTATCTGGCTCATGCTGATCTGCCTGAGGGTTATCAAGGCCAGGAAGGAGGATTAGCTGGGGTCTGACTCATCCACTGCTCTGCACACAGGTATTGCAAAGGGAAGACGGTGAGGAAAGAGGAGAGAGGGGAGAATTTGGTGGTGAAACACTCACTTGTAATTGTTGTTGATGTCAGAGACACGCCAGACGTTCTGCAAGTCAAAGCCCATCCTCACCAGCTCCATCTCAAATCGGTATCTCACATGGTCTCCTGGAAGAGCAGAGCACAGGGCATTCACTGACTGACAGCTGAGCAGAGCTGATGAAATCTGACCCTGCTGGTGGTGGCTCCACAGCAACTGTCACAGACTGAGACACTGCAGCACAGCTGGATGGCACGGGTCCTGCTTCAGAAACCAAAAAGACTCATCCCTCATGGGGGTTCCTCTACTTCTTTTGTCAAGTTGGATCACCTCTCAGTCTCAGGGCACACAGCAGTGTGAAACAGCCCTCTCATGTTGGTACTGGAGTCGGGGAGGTTGATTTAATCCACTTCTGCCCTTCTGACAGAAATGGCTTCCAAAGGAGACATCAGGAACCCCGGGGCAAAGGAGTGCTGAGCACCCCCAAGGCAGTTCCTTCTCCCAGACTGTGCTCTCAGCCTGACTCAGGGTTTGCTCTCTTATGTTTTGGCCTTCACCATACAAACCCCAGATGTCTTCGTTGCTCGAGTATCAGAAGTTGTTAATAAATAAATACTACAAACCTCTTTGCCTCATTCATATACTGCAGCAACAATTTCCACAGATAAGTTTGTTTATACTCCTGAATAATACTTCCTCTGACAGAGGAGACAGCAAATATCTCCCAACTGTTGGTCTTCAAGACAGAGTAAGAAGATGCATTTACCTTTTCTCTACCCGTTCCTGTTTGGTAGCCCTTTCAGCAAGAATATTTGACACCAGCCCTCTGGCCCAGTCTGTGCACGGACATTTCATTCAGGTCAGCTGCTCTGCTCTAACACCAGCTCGTTCTCAAGTCTAAAGACAAGTTTGTCGCTCATTTTAATCCCCTTTTATTCATGCTGAAGCTGTTTTTAAACAGTTTTGTCTTTAGACAAAGCAACTGTCAGTGAACTCAGTGTTCCCAGAGAAGGGAAACTCCTGATCCACACGAGGGCACCATCACAGCTCTGGTTTTCTCCTTATGGATTCAAAGATTTCACTTGTGCCTGTGTAAACAGGAGCCAGACATCTCCACGGGGCCGCTCACCGAATGTCATGGCATTTCGAGGTGTTGGAGAAGAGATACAGATAGACTCATATTAGTTATGCTGCCTCAAAGCTGCTGCTGTTTACCAGCCAGGGAGAAGACTGCCTGAGCTCTCTGTCATCACACTGAGAATACTAAAGCATGTTTTCTACATCGACAAGGAGAAAGGGAAAAGCTGCTTATGTGTTGCTGGCTCAGAAAAGCTCTTTATTGTGCTTATTACTATTATTCCTTTTACTGTGCCTGTTACCCAGTCACATCTGGCCATCAGCTGGATCTCCAGGCCAGGCACAGGACACGTCCCTCGGCAAGATGAACTTGGGCTATGGCCCCAGCAGAGCTTAAGACCTAGTCAGGCATCAGGTTATCAACAACAGTTCAAATTACATTGTAAATTGGCCAGAAGAGCAGGAAGGGGACCGTGGGTCCAAGGAGCTTACCTGGACGGCAGAGATGAGCGTGTTGATCCTCCTCATCAACACAGACTCCTAAGCACCACGCGTGGTAGGCGAACGCAAAGAGGTCCTCAGGCTTAGCAGGGCGGGCAATGGCTCGAGTCAGCCTCTTCAGCCACTCCTGGCACTGCTTAAAGGTGGAAAAATGGCACCTGCGAATCCAAACACAAATCACTCTCGGTGGGGACGCTCATACAGACAGGGAGCTCTGCTCCACGTAACAGGAACAGGAGCAAAGCACCGAGTCTCAGTAACCTTGGCCTCAAACGGCTCGATTCCAAGGGCAGCACAGAGGGAGGCAGCAGAGCTGGTGGTGGCAGCCAGCCTCCAGTGGCACCGAGCAGTAACATGGATACCTGATCACTTTGGAGTCCTTGCAGACGATGTGAAGCTGGAACATATCCCGACACTCCACGCTTTCCATCATCCTCAAAGGCACCTGCAAGGGACAGATGTAGGGCATGAGAAGACATCCCACAGCCCTTGGCAGCCTTGCCCGCGGGCCCATCACGCACAGTCACGGCTCTGCCAACAATCGTGAGCTTCTAGTTCCAGCTACAAACCCACTCCTGAGGTTTCTGCAGCTTCATGACTCAGCGCAGAGCCTCCTTTCACAATTGCTATTCCAATTTCTGCTCTGTCCCTGGGTAGTTTCCCACCTGGGGCCAGTTACTGAGTAAATGGCATCCAGACAAGCAGAGGTAACGGAGCCAAACAAAAGCTGCAATAAAGGATGGCAAGTGAAGACAGTGAAGAAATGCCTCAGGCTCCCACTGTCTGACTCTTGCTTGCTGGTCTCCAGGTAGGAGAAGCCTCATTAAAACTGGCCTGCCAGAGACCTTGACAGTCTTAAAAATGCCAAATTTAATGCTTGAATTTTAAGAGAATAGCAAAGGAAAAACCTAATTATTACCCAAAGGAAAGGCCCTTCCACATCCCCAAATGCAGCAGCAAAACAGCAACAGCAGGAGCAGCAGTAAAGAGAGGCAGCATCAGGCTTGGCATCCTTCAAGAGGCCCAGTGCCCACGCCACGGACCACAGAAATGGCTCGTGCTGCCCCTGCCCACCCTCCCCTGACCCCAAAACACTGCGAGAGGTTTAGCGCAGGCAGATCCAGACTCACATTGATCACAGAATCCTTGAATTTGATATGAAGCCGGTAGTTGGAGATGGCGATCACGGCATCGTTGGCATGGCCAAGGTACTCCACTCCCTCGCCCTGCAACACGGTGAAGGGGACCTGGAAGGGAGACAGCACGATAAATGCCACAAGTCGCTCTTCCAGCTGCCCCTGGGGGACATCTCCCGCGGTAAATCACACCCATCACGTGCTCCTTGTACACCAAGAGCTGGAAACACACCAACAGCACCGGTACGCACTGCCCGGCCCCACACAGTGCAGCTTATTCCAAGGATGCCTCAGGAACCACCGGACACCTCCGCTTGTGAAGGAGAGATCTGACCTCAAAAACCATCTGGCCATGAGGATGCTGCACGGGGGCATAGAGCTTTATGGTCCCTGCTTTTTTAGAGAGGGCAAACACAGCCCTGGAGAGAGTGGGGTGATGAAGGACACGTCAGGCACTGCTCAGACACGAGCTGGGGAGAGCTCCGCACAGCTCCAGGCAGAGCCAACAGGATCAGAGCCCTCTTCCCAAAAAGATGGGTTTCATATGGGGTCCCGCTGCTACATTCAAACAAAGAGGGCTCTGAGTGGCAATACAAGACCCACCGGTACCAACCCAGGCAAGGAAATTAATCAAAGTTTTGCCAGGTTTCTACTAAAAGGCTCTGAGGAAATCTCTGTCTATGGAAATATATCCTGACCATGGAAACTTCATTAAAGTTACCTGGATTGACTTCTTGGGTTTGTGGTTTTTTCCCTTAAAAAAAATAATCATGGAATCATAGGATGGTTAGAGTTGGAAGAGATCTCAAAGATCATCCAGTTCCAACCACCCTGCCCTGGGCAGGGACACCTCCCACCACACCACGTTGCTCCAAGCCCCATCCAGCCTGGCCTTGAACCCCTCCAGGGATGGGGCAGCCACAGCTTCTCTGGGCAACCTGTTCTAGTGCCTCAACACCCTCACAATCAAGAAGTTCTTCCCCAGATCTCAGCTCAATCTCCCTGCTTCCAATTTAAACCCGTTCCCCCTTGTCCTGTCACTCCACTCCCTGACCAAGAGTCCCTCTCCAGCTCTCCTGGAGCCCCTTCAGATCCTGGAAGGCTGCTCCAAGGTCTCCCTGGAGCCTTCTCTTCTCCAGGCTGAACAGCCCCAGCTCTCTCAGCCTGNTCCATAAAAATCCATATAATCAAGTGCCTGGTTTTCCCTGTCAGCCCAGGACACGCCACAGCTGTTTTTAAACCAGGGGCTCCTGGCAGGTGGCCGAGTGTGACTTTTCTTGCACATAAAAAAAAGAAAAAAAAAAGGCAGAACAGCTCAAAACTCACCAGCCCCCTTTTTCCTTAGCAAAGGTAACTCCTCACTGTTCCTCTCAAGGCCACCTCCACCAGGTGATGCTGGTAATCAATTATGCAAAAACTGCCACAAAGAATTATTATTTCAGCCAGAGCCCTTCACTTGCCAGACAGGGCATCTGATGGAACCAATTCATTACACTATAATTAGAACAAGTCAGACAGCCTTGTCTTTATCACTGAGTTCTTTCTATGGCTGGGGTATATGCTGCCTCAAAACTGAATTTCCGGAATTTCAGACTTCATGTGGGACAACTGTACAAACCACCGCTCCCTTCTAAAGTTACTTGTACAAAAATAACATCCTTTGACTGGCACCTGTCTGAAAACCCTTTAAAAGTGTTAATTATTCCACATTAAGAGAATATAATCTCTTTATTTCTGCTATTTATTTATGCATGACTGCCAGAACTGGTTTTAGCTGGCACGTGTTTCTCCTGCTTACGTGGCTCTCTCACACAGCACCAGAAGGGAGACAGATTAGAAATGGGATGGTGAAACTGCAAGAACTGTCAGAGGGAAATCCTGGAATAACCTGACAGGTACCTGTACGCAGCCTGTTATCGAGCCGATGGCATCCTTGTAGGCTTTGCTTTGCATCAAGAGTATAACAATTCACTGAAGGCAAATGACCCTTCTAGGGGGTGAACTTAATGCCTCTCCACGCAGAAAACTAAAGCAGATGCAGAAAAGTAAAGCAGATCCTGCTGGTCCCAGCTTGGAGAGGGTTCAAGGACTTCACCTCCTGCTGGCCATAGGCCTAAGCCATGGCCTCTGCCCCTGCCCAGCCACCTCTGTTTCTCCACATTTCACTCCTTGCACCCTTTACAGACACGACGCTGCTCAGAGCAAACCCAAACACTGCAGCAACAGCAAGAACATACAACAGGAACGTGGTTCCAGCCACAGAAGGAGGATAAAGAGTGGTGGGACAAGGTGGCAGTGGGCTATGTTAAAGGAGGTGACAAGTCTGAGAGTTGGGGGTGTTCAGCCTGGAGAAGGCTCCAAGGAGACCTTAGAGCCCCTTCCAGTCCCTAAAGGGGCTTCAGGAGAGCTGGAGAGGGACTCTGGAGCAGGGAGGGGAGCCATAGGATGAGGGGGGGAAGGGTTTGACACTGAAGGAGGGGAGATTGAGATGAGATCTGGGGAAGAACTTCTTTGGAGTGAGGGTGGTGAGACACTGGAACAGGTTGCCCAGAGAAGCTGTGGCTACCCCATCCCTGGAGGGGTTCAAGGCCAGGCTGGATGGGGCTTGGAGCAACCTGGTGTGGTGCTTCCAAGGGGCAGGGCAGGGGGTTGGACTAAATGATCTTCCAACCGAAACCATCCTATGAAAAAGCAGGAGGCTTTGGCTCCTGTTGCTCAGAGTATCATCTTTGCGGCACAGGGGGCTCTTTCAAGGGCCTTTTGCAGCAGGAGGTTGGCACCACACAGAATTTTCTCTTTCCAACAGCTCTGCAGCAGAAAAATGCCAGGAGCAACGTGTATCAGGGCCAGATCATCCATCGCAATTAATGCCACAGCTCTGCAGAGCCCAGCCTGACCCTGATGTTCAACCTGTCCCAGCCAGTGTCTGCCTGCTGCAGAGCTCGGCAGACAGTGCCACCGCTCCTCACTGCCAGCACAGGCAGGGAATACCCAGGATCATTCTATGGCATCATGTTCCAACTGTCATTTCCAAGCAGCAGAGGCGATGCTGTAGGAGCAGCAGTGTCCTGGCAGGGCCGGGACCAGAACCACCACCAGCAGCCTCCATGCACACAGAAGGACTTGCCGGTCCATGCATGACCACCACCACCAGAACCCATCCCAGGCTGGAGAATGGCCCTTCGGTTTCCCACTGCTCCAGTCCAGACCTTCTGCAGCCCGGAACGGATGGTTTCAGTTCTCTTACTTCCTTACCTGTAATGACTCTTCCTCCTTTACAAGCTCTTTCGGTGGGAACAAGTCCTTGGCCTGGATATACTCCAAACTGGGAGGGCCTTCCTCACCCTGCATTGCAAACAGAACACACCATCAGACAGCATTTGTTACGAGAAGGCAAAAAAATCAAGACTCTTCGCCCCCCAGTATTACGAGGTTCCCCTGGACCTGTGCATGGAAACACCTCCAGACCATGCTCTCTGCACTGCAGGAGCCCAGCAGGTCCTCCTGCTGGTGCAGAATTACCCACTGCACAGTGACAGACCGAAACAGGTCTCCAAGTCCTGTCCCTTCCAGCTGTGTGGTATTTGGAAAGCCAAGATGATACAGCTTGACCACGCACAGGATCTCAGACGGATGGGACAGCAGCTTGTCTCATCAAATGACAAATTTACCCCGTTGCCTTCACTATGGCACCGCAGCAGCAGCTCTGTAACACAAAGGGTTTCCATCTACAGTCCAGCTTCAACCTACTCTTCCTCCTCTTACGATCACAAGGACTGTGTTCTTTGGAAAGATCTGATTTTGGTAATGGCTGGACTCAATGACCTTAAGGACCCTTCCAACCAAGATAATTCTATGATTTTCACTCTTAGCCCCAAGAAATCTGGGAAGAGCCCAAAGCTTTTCCAGGAAAATATGCAAGATTGAGACATAACCCTGTAAAACAGGGGCATCTAAGTGCACCCAACGTGTGCTGCTGACTGGTGACAGCACCCAAGCTGTCCTCAGAGCAGTTGAACATCTCCAACCTGATCAGATGGACACCCTGGGAAGCTCATGGAGGCCGCAGAGAAGTGGTCTGAGAGGAGACACAGAGCCTGGATACGTCATCCTTGGAAAACTGGAGAGTGTGTCTCAGCTTGGGACCCGTGAATCACCAGTCACTCATGAAAATACTGGTCGCCCTTTTCTCCAGCCCTCACCCCATGCTCCACTGCCCCAGCAGCTCCCTGCACGGGTGAGGAGCACCCAGACCCTCACCTGCTGTGAGCCCAGGACGGTGTTAATTCCCTGGGTATTTGGTGTGGGAATGCATTCTTCACAGTGCCTCTTGCTCTCTAACTACAGCTCCTTCAGGCTCCCGCATTTATTAGGAAATCCTCTGTTCTCTCAGTATTAAGTAATATTTTACAATGAAATATCTTTCTGGCTAAAGTCACTGAAGCAGCAACCCTGAATTTCAATCTGAAGAATGGAGAACCCGACCCTTTTCAGCTCAGTTACAGAGTTGTGTTTAAAATGATGCTGAAGCCCCTCCTGTTGTCAACAGCCACTCAAATCCTTGGCACCCCCAGAACCCGGGGTGCTCCCCAGAGCAGGGCACCCAAGCCCGGGAGCAGTGGTACCCGTGCACACACCACTAGTGGCCAGCACCGAACTCGGCATCAGCCCCAGCCAGAGGTGAAGGCGCTGCCCCTCCTACCCCCCTCACCAGGTCCCTGTGAGGGGCTGGAGACCACAGGGGGCTCCACGGCCCCTCCTGCCAGTGGGCTCGCTGGGAGGCAAAGGTGCTAGCCCAGGAGAGCACAAAGGGATGGCGCAGCAGGCGGGGAGCAGAGATGCCCTTCCTCTCCCATCACCACTTCGCAGCTTGCAAAGAAATCCCAGGGAGCAGCAGGAACTGGAACAGGGCAGCCCGAGCACTCCGCCGGCCTGGCTGCCCTTGAGCTCCTCTGGGCTGGGCGGGCAGCTAAGCATCCCTTCCCAACACCGCCTCATCCCAGGGCACCAGCAGGGCGGGGGCGCGCAGGGCATGGGTCCCTCCACAAGCCACCCCATCTCCTGACACCCCCAGAGCCCGTTTGGCCAGGAGTCATTTCTGGGGGGGAGGGGGATCTTTCTGCAGGAAGGGGCAGCAGATCTGCCTCTGAGCAAGGAAACTCCTTTCTCCAAATGAAAAGGAGATGCAGAGCTCAGAACCGCCACCCCCCAGCACCCCCCTGGCAGCATCAGCAGAGGAGGGGGCCGTGCACCCCCTGCCCTGCCCGGCGGCAGCCATGGCGGGAGCGCGGGGCTCCCACGGGGCTGGCTGCTCGCTCAGGGTAATTTTCCAGCTCCAGGCAAGGGCTGGCCACGGGCTGCGTGGCACGGAACGGCACGGAACGCTTGCCGGGGGCCTTCTGGCCACCTCAGCCTGCCGTGTCCTTGGGTCTGGGCAGGGCAGTGGCACCACAGCAGTGGGGACCACGGCATCCTCCGGCAGCACGTGGGGAGGGAGGAGAAGGGGATCCCCCCACCATGGCAAGAAAGGAAGGGGGGGATGGACACGCCAAGCCGGGCAGATCCAGGGCAGGAGGATCCGCAGGCAGCCCCCACCTCAAGGACAGGCCTGATGTGGGGCAGCCGGCTGAGCACGGGAGCTGGAGGGAGAAGCTGGCTTCCATGGAGAAGAGGACAGAGGGGAGGGAGGCAGGGGAGCAGGACTTACAAAGCAGTTGAGCATGGAGCAGGAGACGCGGCCTGGCAGACTCATGTTCATTTCCCCAGGAGGCAGCAGGGCCGGGCAGGCGCAAGCAGCATCTCCTTCCTCCGTCCCTCTGCTGCTGCCGGCAGCGGCTCCCGGATCCCGACGTGGGCACTGCAGCAGCCTCCCTGCTCCGCCGCCAAGGGCAGGAGCATCCCTGCCACCAGCGGCCCCCAGTAGGTGCCCACCACCACCACCACCACCACCGCCGCCGGCTGCCGCTGACAACCTAGAGAGGGCGGGCAGAGGACGGCCAGACTCCACCTACCTCCCCAGGCCTTCGAGCAGAGCCCTGCCATCTGAGTGTCTCCCTGACAGGCGAGACAGAAAATGGAGAGAGCGATGGAGGGATCACCCCTCCCCGACTCCAACTCCAGCCACACAAGCCCCTTCCTCGCCCAGGAGCTTCCGAGTGGCTCCTG
>VXBW01008436.1:23793-62747 GCA_013400375.1 Thinocorus orbignyianus
CGCTAACAATAGCACCAAGGACCACCCGTCCCCCAGCCCCGAACCCCCTGCCCCGACCGATGCTTGCCCATGCCCAGCTGGAATCCTCCTCTGCCTGCGACCCTCCGGCTGCCCGCGGTCCCCTCTGCCTGAGCAGGGAGGGGAGGACAAAGGGGCTGTCCCGCTGCTTTCTTGCTGCTGAACACTCCCCAGCCTTAAATCCTCCTTCCCAGGAGCCGCCCTGGTGTGGGGAGTAGCTGGGTGTCTCCGGCTCCCACCAGCAACCTGGAGCTCGACCCCACTCCCCTCGCTGACTCCCTGGACGGCTGGCTCCCACAGAAGGTTTCAGTCACTCCGGTTGAGCAGAATTCCCAGCTCCCTGCCCAGCCACCCAGGAGCTGACCTTCACTACCTGTTCTTCATCAAGTCCATGAGCAAACAGTGAGCTGCCCAGGTCACAACAGCCAGTTCCAGCAGCCTCCTGGGCAATGCCATCTCCATTTCCACCACCAGCTGCCACTCAGTCCCTGCACCTCCCACTACTGAGCCAAAGTAAGAATCTTTCTTAAAATGCAAAATTGGCCCTTCACTAATCCTCCAGGCCCAACTATTGGGTCCAAACCATACCAGCTGTTTTTCTCCTGGGCCATCAAACCAGCACACAGCCTGTAGTCATTAAGCTCCTTCTAGATGTGGTTGCCCCAAAGCCACCACAGACAGCTCTACCTTAGTGGTACCAACAGCATCTCAAAAGGTTTTCCTCAAGCCAGCGAAAAGATTTGGACATTTCTCCACAAAATCCTTAAGGCTTAGATTATTCTGAGCTGTTTCAACCAACAGGCAGTTTTGCAGGACCCAGACCTTCTGCCCTCCCTCTCTGCCCAGGCAAGAAGCCCTTCAGGGAACTCCTTGGCTGAGAACGCAAACACACCGATCATCCCACAGCCCACGCTCACATGGGCTCCACCAGTCAGGGCAAAAGCCCCAGAAGAAAATGGGACCACGTCAGGAGATAAGCCCTGAAACCCCATCTCCACCTCGGCTCCATCCTGCTCCAACTCCATGGGGCAGGGTGGACCAACGTCAGGCGCTCCCCAGCCTCAGGGCACCCAACCCCAGCTGGCACCCACAAACCCAACCTGCTTGTATCACAAAGAAAGTCAACACAAGGAGAACAGCAGGTTATGGAAGAGGTTATGGATGACGCTACTGATTTGTCTTGGCCAAACCAGAGTGGCAGAAGAGGTGCCCCGCTCCCCACAGGTTCTCCTCCAGGGGTGAACACCCGGGCTCTGCTGAGAAACCAGAGCAGCAGAAGGTAGAAGTAATTTTTTATACTGGAAAGAAAGTGTATATCCGTGCTACGCCCAGAAAACCAAGACTAAAGAAACCGTTAGAGCAATTNAGCCACGCAAGCCCCTTCCTCGCCCAGGAGCTTCCGAGTGGCTCCTGGGGAGATGCAGTGCGTGGCCACCACGCTCCGTGTCACCGGCACCTGCCTCGTGGTACACCGATGGCGTGTGGGGACCACCGGTAACAATAGCATCAAGGAGGATTCGTCCCCCAGCCCCGAACCCCCTGCCCCGACCGATGCTTGCCCATGCCCAGCTGGAATCCTCCTCTGCCTGCGACCCTCCGGCTGCCCGCGGTCCCCTCTGCCTGAGCAGGGAGGGGAGGACAAAGGGGCTGTCCCGCTGCTTTCTTGCTGCTGAACACTCCCCAGCCTTAAATCCTCCTTCCCAGGAGCCGCCCTGGTGTGGGGAGTAGCTGGGTGTCTCCGGCTCCCACCAGCAACCTGGAGCTCGACCCCACTCCCCTCGCTGACTCCCTGGACGGCTGGCTCCCACAGAAGGTTTCAGTCACTCCGGTTGAGCAGAATTCCCAGCTCCCTGCCCAGCCACCCAGGAGCTGACCTTCACTACCTGTTCTTCATCAAGTCCATGAGCAAACAGTGAGCTGCCCAGGTCACAACAGCCAGTTCCAGCAGCCTCCTGGGCAATGCCATCTCCATTTCCACCACCAGCTGCCACTCAGTCCCTGCACCTCCCACTACTGAGCCAAAGTAAGAATCTTTCTTAAAATGCAAAATTGGCCCTTCACTAATCCTCCAGGCCCAACTATTGGGTCCAAACCATACCAGCTGTTTTTCTCCTGGGCCATCAAACCAGCACACAGCCTGTAGTCATTAAGCTCCTTCTAGATGTGGTTGCCCCAAAGCCACCACAGACAGCTCTACCTTAGTGGTACCAACAGCATCTCAAAAGGTTTTCCTCAAGCCAGCAAAAAGATTTGGACATTTCTCCACAAAATCCTTAAGGCTTAGATTATTCTGAGCTGTTTCAACCAACAGGCAGTTTTGCAGGACCCAGACCTTCTGCCCTCCCTCTCTGCCCAGGCAAGAAGCCCTTCAGGGAACTCCTTGGCTGAGAAGGCAAACACACCGATCATCCCACAGCCCACGCTCACATGGGCTCCACCAGTCAGGGCAAAAGCCCCAGAAGAAAATGGGACCACGTCAGGAGATAAGCCCTGAAACCCCATCTCCACCTCGGCTCCATCCTGCTCCAACTCCATGGGGCAGGGTGGACCAACGTCAGGCGCTCCCCAGCCTCAGGGCACCCAACCCCAGCTGGCACCCACAAACCCAACCTGCTTGTATCACAAAGAAAGTCAACACAAGGAGAACAGCAGGTTATGGAAGAGGTTATGGATGACGCTACTGATTTGTCTTGGCCAAACCAGAGTGGCAGAAGAGGTGCCCCGCTCCCCACAGGTTCTCCTCCAGGGGTGAACACCCGGGCTCTGCTGAGAAACCAGAGCAGCAGAAGGTAGAAGTAATTTTTTATACTGGAAAGAAAGTGTATATCCGTGCTACGCCCAGAAAACCAAGACTAAAGAAACCGTTAGAGCAATTTTTTTCCTCAGGAGAAAAGCACCACAGCATGTCTGTGGGTCATGGCTGAAGTCTCCTCGGCACGTCACTGTTTCACCTATTAAGCACATACAGCGCACGGTCAGTGTTTATAACACACACAACCACAGATAAGACAGGTGAGAGCTCTGCTCTGACCCAGGGCAAGATTTTCTAGGACCAGCGCTTGGTTCAGGGCCTGGCACAGGGATAGTTTCAGCTCGAGTTGCAGAAGGACCTTTGTAACCCTAAGCTGCAGCTGCGCAGAGCTAAAAGGTTGCTCATCAGATCATTACTTCGAATTTCCAACCTAAGCTGACTTGAACATCCACAAATAGATCTTCTCCCACTTTTGCTGAAATATTTTTGCACTTTTAGCTTTAGAAAAAACAAAACCCTTGCACACGGCTTAGAAACTTCTGCCCAAGAGCTGAGCCTGGGGCAGAGCAGAAGCAGAACTCACCCTGAAGTTCAGCACCGTCTCAGAGGCTGAGGGAGTTTCAGGAGGAATTAGATCTAAACTCCACCACCCTCACCTCTTCCTCCAATAGTTCACAGAATACCTGCACTCCTTTCCACACAATCAAGCCAGAGGGAGCCAGGAGGGGTGGCAGCGAGCCTGCCCGGTGCTGGGCAGCCTGGGTGGCCAGGAGCAGGCAACCTCGAGTGCTGGCAGCCTGGTTTAACCAGCTTAGCTGCAGGGATGTCCTAAATGCCACCTCAGATGCCTCTCCATCACCACCTCACTTCATCACCAGCCTCAACAAGGAAGACAAGGTTATTTTCCTGTAACCAGGCTCCTCCAAGTGTCACACACACATGCAGGTTCATGCAGAGAGAGAGAGAAACCTCCCTCATTCTCTCACAACCACAACAATCCTACAGGTCTCGCGTACTTTGAGGAAGAGAGGAGGGGAACAGAACATGGGCAGCATGTTCTTCAGGCCAGTTGGCAGTAACCAACCCTTTTTTCTCCCACTAGCAACGCACACTGTGCTGCAATGGTTCTCTTCTGTGCTGCATCCCCCACCTTTCCACACCTCTGCTGCCACCCTGCACAGCTTCCAACCTTTCTGCAAGGTCCCAGGAGGGCTTTGGAGGCTCTAAGACACCGTGGAGCTTGGCAAAGAGAGAGCTGGTGCTCAGGGGGCTGCCCTGCAGCCTCCAAGGGAAATGATATTCCCTATGGAGATGTGCCTGCACGCGCTGGGAGCCCAGCATGGGGGTGAGCTGCCACCTGGTCCCACACATCCAGGGAATGAACCTATACTGGGAGCACAGGACAAGCCACCAAGATGCTGCAACCTCTCTCGGGGCCTGGAGCCAGTCAACACCCTCAACAGCATCGTTTTAATCAAGGGCGAGCCCAGGTTTCTGCAGGACATGGAGAGGGTGGTTCAAAGTGCAGCTCACGCCCACCCCTCCCAAGATACAGGCAGGTCTGGCAGAGAGGTGGAAGCAAGCTGAAGGGTGAGAACTGGTCCTGTCCTCTGCAGGGAGGTGCTACTGCCCAGGGCAATGGACTCGGATTTCTGAGTACAGGTGTACCCTTCCCAACCCTGACACATCACCACCCTCCATTCCTTTTTGGCACCACAAACAAAATGACTGTAAATACTCTCTCACTAGGCAGAGGGCACCACTTCCCTTTGTTCTCTGTGTTAGCATAGAACTGTCCAGGTCGGAAGGGACCTCCAATATTGAGTCCAACCATCAGCCTGACACTGACAGACCCACCACTAACCCATGTCCCTCAGCACCATGTCTCCCCAGTTTTTAAATACCTCCAGGAATGGCGACTCCAACGCTGCCCTGGTCTTCCAAGTCTTCCTGGTCTTCCAAGGCTTGACAGCCCTTTGAGTGAAGAAATTTTTCCTAACATCCATCCTAAACCTCCCCTGGTGCTACCTGCGGCCGTTTCCTCTTGTCCCATCACCTGTTCCTTGGGAGAAGAGACCAACCCTCCCCGGTTACACCCTCCTTTCAGGGAGTTTTAAAGAGTGAGAAGGTCTCCCTGGAGGCTGCTCTTCTCCAGGCTAAACACCCCCAGCTTGCTCAGCTGCTCCTCACAAGACCTGTGCTCCAGACCCCTCACCAGCTCCGTTGCCCTTCTCTGGACCCACTCCAGCCCCTCGGTTCCTTTCCTGTGGTGAGCAGTCCAAAACTGGACCCAGCACTTGAGATGGAGCCTCACCAGTGCCCTGCATAGGGGGACAATCACTGCCTCACAGCCCCAGTCCTGATGGCCACGCTGTTCCTGATCCAGGCCAGGATGCTGGTGGCCTTCTTGGCCACCTGGGCACACTGCTGGCACACATTCAGCCACTGCCAACCAGCACTCCCAGATCCTTTTCCCCCGGGCAGCTCCAACCGTTCTGCCCCAAGCCTGGAGCATCCACAGGGTTGGCGTAACCCAAGGACAGGCAGGACCCTGCACTCGGTCTTATTGAGCCTCACAGCATTGGCCTTGGCCCATCGTCCAGCCTGTCCAGATTGTTCTGCAGAGCCTTCCTATCCTCCAGCAGATCAACTTGATGTCCTCTGCAAACTGACGGAGGGTGCACTCGATCCCCTTGTCTAGATCATTGGTATTAAAGAGAACTGGCCCCGGTACTGAGCCCTGGGGGACACCACTCATGACCAGCCACCAATGGGATTTATCTCCTTTCACCACCTCTCTCTGGGCCGGCCTCCAGCCAGTTGTTTACCCAGGGAAGCGTACACCCACCCAAGCCATCACTAAGGGTGGACTTTTCATCAGCACAGCACAGTAGAGACAGAGAGGATGGAAAAGAAGGACCAATGGCCATGGAAGGTAGAGATCTGGTTGCACATCCATCAAACAGCCTGTTCCGATCTGCCTCCAGCTGGAGAAAAACAACACAAAAAGTGGCAGGAAGTGGCTGTCCTGGGAAGGTGCTCTCAGGACATCAGAAGTAAATCGTCAGGAGCCAGGACAGCTCTGCCCAACAGCCTGGGACTCCACCAGCCACCAAGCCTCTGCTGTGGGCTGAGCTGCTCCCAGCAGCAGAGGTGTTACCAGGGAACTCTAGCTCGTATCTGCCCAGGTCTGACTATTTTCAACAAAGATCAAGGTAAGAACTGATTATCTAAGATCTGTTTACAGGTAAGGACGGTAAAGGAGAGACTTGTATCATTTATCTCATCCTAAAAGTTAATATTTATCCTCTCCGTTTAGCAGAGACCTACATCAGGGTGAGACGAACTGCACTCAGATACGTACTTGTGTTTCTCCCCACTGCCCAGGCGGGGATCCACGCAGGCTGGTGCAGAGCTGACCAGCTGCGGCCAAAGGGACTTCCTGTTCTTCCTTGTTGCACGCAGGGCATCTTTGTTTCAAGACCCTCTACAAAAATAGTCTGTTTCTTCAAAGCCTGAAGAAGTTCCTTGGGTGAACCAAAAGGCTGCTGAGCCACTGAAGTGGCCTCCCAGGAATAAAGCCCTAAATTTGTGTCAAGAGAAGTTACTATTTTGTAACCTGTAAATCAGGACTGGGATGGCGAATGCCATCTTTTCATCTTTACAGGATGACAGAAGAGCTTAGAGATCTGTAATACCACATTTAGTATCCGTTCAGAAAGGTGCCCAGAGGTGAGCACGTAACAGAAATCCGAAGCAGGAAGCCTTTGAGAAGAGGGACAAAGTGACAGAAGTCAAGAGCTATCAACTCTGTACGCCAGCAAGAGGGGAGGAGGAATGGCTGACCTGCCAAACTCCACATAGACCAGCAATCATCGTCCCCTCTAGAGGGTACAAACCATCGGGGAAATCCAGCTGTCCGCAGTCCCAGTACCCCCGGCAGTGAGAGGAGGGAACGATGCTGTGTGGGAAGAGCGGAGCCCTGAGCTGTGGCAGAGCAGCTGCACTAACTCACCCTGGGGTAGCTCTAAGTCCTGTATTAAGGTGCTGGGTGTTCATTAGGTTTTCCATGAGCCATAGTTAAGGATTAAACCAGCACTACTGCTGTCTTCAAGGTCATTTCTGTCAGCAGCTAGTCCTTGGGGGAAAAACGAGGAGAGTCCTACAATCAAAGCAAAGAAAGCTTTTGACCAACATTAGCTCAAGGGCTTGTAGCGGCAGAGGGGAGACCAGGTGCTGATCCACACTTGGGGTGCTGCTGAAAAAGAGAGAAGCTCTTGGGCAGGCCCTTGGTGAGCAGAGGACGTGGGTGCTGTGTGCTCTGACTGTTGAGACCACGGGTAATTAACTCAGCATGCCCGCAGGGAGCAGGATTTCCACCCAGTCCTCCCAGCCGCCACTGAAAAAGGCCAGCCCTGAAGCACCCACAGGTTTGCAGACAACCACGGAGCACTCACTGACCTTCACCCCTCCTGGCACACCGGCGTTCCACCCCCAACTCACAGCCCTCCAGAGAGGTCACAACAGGACTCAAAGGAGGTCGTCAAGAGTTTCCATCAGCTCTGCCTCCAGCTGCTGAAAGGAGCTCCAGGAGGCAGGTGGAGGTAAATACTTATTTATACAACTCACAGTTTTACACGGCTTTCTCTCCCTTGCCATGGGGGACAAAAAGCCTAAACTTCCCAAAACAGTAGGTGAGGAGTATGAGGCTGTCATTGATCAGTTAGAGATTTATTCCTTCCCCCCCCCAAAAAAAGGAAGAAATAATTTTAAAGAAATGGAATGAACATTTTGATAAAATATGAAAGGCCCATAAATCCTTCTCAGAAGGTACTTTGAAACTGTAAAGTCATCTTCAGGTATTCATAAGGAGCAGAATACTCTCTTGTCTAGAGGAAACCAAACCATCTGGTGCAAGGGGTCTGGAGAGGTCTTATGAGAGGAGGCTGAGGGAGCTGGGGGTGTTCAGCCTGGAGAAGAGGAGGCTCCGGGGAGACTTTCTCCCTCACAACTCCCTGAAAGGAGGGTGTAGCCAGGGGGGCATTGGTCTCTTCTCCCAAGTCACAGGCCATGGGACAAGAGGAAATGGCTTCAAGTTGTACCAGGGGAGATTTAGAATGGATATTGGGAAAACTTTCTTCACTGAAAGGGTTCTTAATCCTTAGAATGGGCCGCCCAGGGAAGGGGATGAGGCACCATCCCCGCAGGTATTTAAAAGACAGGTTGACACAGTGCTCAGTGACATGGTTTAGTGATGGTTTTTATCAGAGTTAGGTTGAGGGTTGGACTTGATCTCAAAGGTCCCTTCCAACCTAGACAATTCTATGATTCTGTAACTAAGTGGGGGTGGGGGGAGCAGGGCCGGGTCAGGATAAATGTCCCTACATAGGAAAGGAGCACAGTGAAAAACAAAAGCTTCCATGATTTAGGAAGTCCAAAGCTGCAGCCTACGCACCCCAAGAATATTGGTCCAGAGAGTGATGACAAGGGTTTCGGACGGCTTCTCTGCAGGGGAGAACATCAGACTAGAGCAACGAGATGCTCACAGGCAGCGCTGCACCTCACCAGTACCCCCAGTATAAGAACTGGGGTCCAGCGACTGAAACAACGTGGGGCAGGTTCAAACACAAAGCTGCCCCCACTCAGCCCAGCAGTGCAGCTCTTTTCTGTACCATGTCACAACCGCTGATCCTTACCTGGCTTTAGAAAGTAGCTGCATGAATTCATGGAAGAAAAGCCTACTTGGGACTCAAAACATCAATAAAGTTTCTGGGTTATCAAGTTGCTGAGCAGCAGATCCTCACAGGTGGGGTGTAGAGCAGAGAGATGTCCCCTCAGGCTCTCCCTACAGCATCTACTGGTGGCTCTCATCTATAGGACCACCAGTGGACCCATCCTAGCCTTTTCTATGTCACCTGGAGAGAATTTAGATGCATTTTTCATGTGTTCATTGACTCTTCCCCACCCCCCGCCCCCCCCAATTCATACCTGGATACCTCTGCAACAATCTCAGCTCAGTCTTATATAAGAAAAGTTGTTGGGTTTTTCCACACTTGCAGTGTGACACCAGGGTAACTCTGACTTGAAGCGAAAGACCCTTCACCACGTCACAAGAAGGCCATACCTTTCTCTTCCCCCCACCCCCCCAGCGCCCACTCCTCAACCTGAGGCACGGCAAGAAGCTCTTCCATCAGAAAGCACGACCTGTTGAAGCCAAACCAGAGAGGTCAGGGACCAACACCAAACCCACCATGTGCGTGACTGCCAGGGCTGACGGTTCAATTGATGCAGAGAGCGCATTCCTGTTTCTATTCCAGTTGCTCATAGGTCACATGGGGACAATCCCACAGGAGACGTCACTATTTCCTCGAGCAGTCTGCCACATGGTTTTTTTTTATTTTAGTTTTTAACACGTTGAACCTAATTTTTCACGTCCTTAATTTGAATTTCCAGCCCTTCCACTGTTTCTGCCACTCTTCCCTGCTCTCCTTCCAGCACAACGATATGCTTCTGGCAGCGGCAAGTCCGACGCTGAGGATGCCATCCTGGTACTGCATCAACACCCGGCTCCTGCCCACCCACAGCCCCATCTGTAGGGCACCCTCTCGCCTCCTAACCTTGATTCAAACTACGCCCCAATAAGGCTTTCAGCAGATCTTCCAACATTCCTGCTCTCCAGCTTTCTTCCTTTCAATAGTCGTGCATATTTTGGGTTATTTCTTGCTGGAGGCATCAGAGGCACTTTGCCTGAGTTTATCAGCAATCTGCCTGCTTTGGCTGGGTTTCAGTCTTTCCAGTTTCTTTCACACCATATTATTCTGTGGCTAATTATTGTGAAGTTTCTGCTACTTCGGTGGCACCAAAGCATTTTATTGACATGGTCTTAAATCTTCATTGAGAAGTAACAGAGGAACAGATCGAGAAACCCCAGCATTAACTTTTAAAACTAAAATAAATCAGTAAACCACAAACCTGCATGACTACGCCAGTAGTCCAAGGAGGCAAAAGGGGATTCCAGTCTCACTTTCCCTCTCCCCCCAGTATGTTCCAGTAACAAGCTTAGGGGTAAACTCACCCTACCAACAGCATCTTGGCCACAGTAATAAAAGCTCTCTATATTCTATTATTATATATGATACACAATGTTATAGCACTCTTCTTTCCCTTTCTTGTGTTCAGTCTCATATATTTTGCAGCAGGTACAAAATGTGGACACACAAAGACAAAACAACACTACCCACAGAGGACAGGGACAGACTGGAACAGATACTCACCATCCTCAGACACCCTCCAAAATCTCCTGGTTCAATCACAGCTCGGTGTCTTCTTCCTTTTCCACTAGTCTCACCTGCAGCAAAGAAGAGACAACCCAGAGTAGAAGTTTAGATCAACAGGAATGATATTTCAGTATGAACATAAAGGGAGAAAAAACCTCAGTAGCCCAGGAGGCCAGCACACTGCTCCTATCGCTGACAACCTCTGCTTCGTGCCCTTTCAGGAGCTGCTGAAAATTAGACCCAGCTCCACAGGGGAGACACCAAATCCCTTTGGTTGGGCACCACACGCAGGGCTCGTTACCCACCAGCACACACCAGCTGGTACCCCAGAGGTGCAAAACACCCCCAGGGGCAGAAGGAGGGAGCTGGAGGAAGATAGACTCAGTCATTGCGGTTCACGGACCTGGGGAGGAGTGTTCCTCATAGGAAACTCCAGCGCTTGGAGAAGATCGCTGTGGTTTTGGGAAGAGATGATCTCTAAAATCAAATCTTGTCCTGGTATGGCAGGATGCAAGAGCTTAAACTGCCCCACAAAAACCAGCAGCCCCTTTTGCCACCTTTGTCCCCACTAGCAGGGGACAGGCACCCTGTGGGAGGTGACAGCCAGGTAGCAAGGTTTGAGCATGGTCCCACTCCGAGAAGGTCCTTTCCAATAGCACTGGATGGTCCCAAGGTGATCCTGGGACTTCCAAGGAGGAAGAGATCCTTCCTCAAGGCTTTCAGATGTCTCTGGTATGGAATGATTTGACCATCACCATCTCTCCCCCCTGCCCAAGTTCTGCCCGCTGCTCTGCTCCTCCAGCCCCACGCAGGGGACAGAATTACACACAATTAAGCACTGCCATCAGAAACAGGTTGGCAGCTCCTCTGCACTCCTGTCCCCAGTGCCACTCACCCAGCTGCATGGCCCCTTCACTGCAACACGGAAATCTGCACGTGTCCCAGTCGTTTTTAAAAATAACAATGTTTTAAGTGGGGATGTTCAGTATTTAAGTGTAGCCTGAGAGTTAGAGTTCATCAACCAAACCTGATTTCTGCCAGCCACCAGCAGCACTCCAGGAATGCTCAAGCTCTTTGGCAAGTTTTGCCACAATTCATTTTAACCTTCTTTCCTCCTTAAATGACACATAAATGTTAAAAAAATGTGGATTTGGAGACTGTCTAAACATCATACCTCAGCTGAGAGCTACCCCTCCTTCTGCCACTGAGGAACGGGGTTGGAGCCAGAAGAATTTGGGGAAAGCTGCTCAAGGCTTTCCTCCCACTCAGGGATTTCTCTCCCAGCCCAGAATACTTAATTTGTTTAGAATAATTTGTTAACAAGTTTGACACCCACGCGTCAGAAGGCCAAGCCAGCACTAAAGAGTCATTTTTTGAGGTGTAACCGTCACCGGGAGCCAGCAGCACAGTGTCCCCCCCAGCCCCTTGCAGGGGGGAGCCCGTCCAGCTCCGCACCACCAATAATTACCCTCAGACTTTCAGCTAATTTCTCCTGTCCTGCCACGTGCTCAACGAAAAGGGACAGGAGAAAGGGATGGGAGCTCCAAAAGGACTCAAAACTCATGCACTATATTACCCGACACTGAAAAGCAGATCACCAAATTCCAGGAAAACAAAGGAAAGAAACCCCACAATGGGAATTAACTTTTTTGGCTAGAAAACCAGAAAAAAAAAGTCAAATACTGCAATATTTCCCTTCAAACCCAGACCCAGCCTGACTCTTTTCGACTACAAAAGCCTTTTTTCCCCACTATTTAGCCAAATGACTGCACCTATCAGACTTCACATACAGAGAAAAAAAATAAGTCTATCAGCAGCTTACCACGGCACCAGGATGAGCCGCTGCCAACTGGTGACTTACAAATTAGGTGAAAAGTACAACAACACGGGAGGTAAAATGTTAAGTTGGCTTTGATCACTAGTCTGAAGATATCTGAATTATTGATAACGCCGAATGACACACGAGTACTTTTCCTGCAGTACACCCTGTACCAATTTATTGAATCATTGCTAATGGCTACTCCAGTTTCTCACTTCCTTCCTTGTAGGAGAAGTCGGCAATTGCTAGAAACTGCCACTCTCTCTCCGGCTACGTCATGTTTGAGGATGTTCCTCCTCCTTCCCACCCCTAGCTGCTCTGCTCTCTGAAGCCACTTGCCCAGGGGAAGGCAGGCCAGGGCGGCCAGGGCTCCTCAGCTGCCTTAGCTCAGCCTGCTGGAATGTTCCTCTGCCCTAAGCCTTCCTCCTCCCGCTTCCTCCTCCAGGCAGCCATGAAGCAGCTCCTTATGGACTGTTTATGGACTACACGACTTATGGAGTGAAGGAAACCAGGAGATACAATAAAAACCCCCAAGTGCTTGTCCCACCAAGGGCCTCCAGCTCTACCCCAGTTCCACATCTGTGGGCAGCTTTGCCTGTGTGCTGGTGCAGCTCCAAGGGCTTGTCCCAAAGGCATCATCCCCTGCTGCAGGGCTGGCTGTGCTCCTTCTGCTCCTCCCATGTTCCACCAGCTTCTGGCTCTGCCAGCCCTGGACAGGGAGGGCAGAGCTGCTCCATGACACCTCTCCGGGCTGGCATCTGCCACCTCTCCTGCAGGAGTAACCTGTGTGGCCTCGCGGCTGCTCAAGGAGCAGCTTCCCGTGCAGGAGGTTGGATTCCCCCAAAATCCAGGTCAGATGCTTCCCTATAATCTCAGTCACAGGGGCAGGGCTGGAGCTGCTCCCCAGCTGAGGTGGAGGCTGACGCTGCCAAATTAAATGGAGAGGGGACTATAGAGAGAAAGGATGACACTGGAGAGAAGATAAGAGGGCAATGCCCTTTCCCACCCCGATGGAAAGCCCAGAGCCCCGGGTGCTCTGCTGCCACACAGTCAGGAGCAGAGCATGGGGCTAGTGTCCCACAGCCGGGGTCCAGCAGGGCTGGCAGCTCACTGCCCTCCCACTGCTTGGCTGGGGACAGGGACGGTCCCACCGGCGAGGCCGGTGGGGTGACACCCGACACACCAGGGCCAGGGGAAATAGAGAAAACAACTTGGTTCACCTGAGCACTTTTACAGCCTGTATCCTAGCCTGGAACTATAAATCTCAGAGCCAAACCCTCAGATAATAAGGAAGTGTCAGGGTTGAGAACACTCGTAAAACCCTGGGTTTGCTCTCCCCCAGCCTCTTGCCTGTGTGACTCAGCTCGTTACTGCACGCTTCGTTAGACAACCGCACTAATTCCTCCAGGAAGCTCTGCCTCTCCCAGGGCGAAGGGGGAACTAAAGCAGCACCTCAAAACGCCTGCCCTGCTTCGCTGCAGATGCTGAGGGACACACAGAGGCTACGAGGAAAGAGCCGGGGCAGCAGGATCGAACCCTACCCACTGAGATGAATCCACCATCACCCCCCGGGACCCTCAGCCCCCACACCAGCCGTGACTACTCTCTGTTTTCTGAACTGCAGCCCTGGACTCAGCCAGCCCGGGGCTGCTTCGCAGCCACCAGCCACAGCAAGGTGCGATACAAACCCTCTGCGCACTGGAAAACCTGACCCTTCCTCCAAGCAAAGTATTAGGCTGTCGAAAATAAAAAAAAATAATAAATGAATCAGAAGAAACATTCACTCTCTCCGCCTCTCAGCATCTCGTGGAGGTGCCAGGGAAGGGTATCACTGCTTCATCAGCATGTATTTACAGGAGCCTCACGGAAAAGCTTGTGAAAAGCTTAATAGCCCTGCCTTCAGCACAGCTTGATTAAAAACGACGAGCTGGGCTCAGGGAACGCTGAATAACAAGGAACGTCACAGTCTGCCCCTGCCATGGCCGCCGGCACGGTGCAGGGAGTGGGGTCCCTGGGGAAGGAGGATGCTGTGGGGGAGTTTGGGATGCACACGTGGAGCTTTGGAAAGGTGGGAAAGCCAGCGAGTGCCAATTATGGCCCCCAGCCTTGTTAGCGCTGCTGGGACGCAGCTCTGGGTGCGCACCCAGCGAGGTGGGTGGCCTCTCTGGCGGCTCCCCGCTACCAGGCTGGGGTTTAATTGCTTATAAAACCTTCCCCAATTGTTTGCAGTCAGAGCCTGCCCCAGGCAGTGATTTTGTTTTAATTTCAGCTAAAATAGTAGAGTTAGTCCCGATGTACTTAATGGGGGGGGGAAAAAACAAGTCCTAATATTAAACAGGAGATGTTAGAAGAAACAACCAGGAACCCCATTGGCCTTATTTTGATCCCAAATGAAACAGAACAGCCAGCTCAAGCCTCTCAACTAATTAGAGGCTAAAAATACAATTGTCAGACCACATAGTTACACGCAAAGCAGATTGTATGGGACGGTCTTTTGTTATTTTAAGCAAAATTACAGGTCCGAGGGCTCTTTCTAAAGAAGGCCGCTACCAGCTGGTCTTCAACGACAAAAAGCTTTTCCTAATGAATAACTATTAAAAGAAAAGCTTGGTCTGCCAGAGCTTGGGAATGTCAGGGTAACAGCAGATGATGAGGACAAGTTGCCAAAGTATTCGGATCGCTCGGTAATCGTCATTTAACTGTGGATGGGTACAAGCAGAGGCGAGGTGCGAGTTCAGAAACCCAGAACTACCCCCGGGACGAAGGGCTGCTGTTTCCCAGGCCCTGTACCTCGGAGGGCCCCACGGTCACCTCCACACAGGCTGCCTGGACAAGAAGCAAGCAAAAAGTCTATCACACTGATATATGAAAAGTCATGAACACCAGAGGCAGCAAATTGGTGGCGTTTCTGTCCCCAGCAGTGCTGGTGCCACAGCTACAGCCGCCTGCAGGTGGCCAGGGCTCAGACAGAGAGTTTGAAGCATAGAGACAAAACCCATCCAGTGATCCAAAGCAAAAACCAAGCTGGCATATGCAGCTTAACAAAACAAAACAATAATGAGAAGACTTGCTCAATATGTTTAAGTATTTATGCAAAGTATAGGCAGCTCTGGGCAACTCTGCTGACAAGGATATAGCTCAATCCAATTACTGGTAGATGAAGTTTCAGAATTGGATAAATTCCATCAAGCTTATGAAAAAAAAAGCTGGCCTTTTTACCGCCCGGAGTACTTAAAATGCACCGCATGCTATTTTTTGTCCAGGTCTGAATACATGAATCCCAACAGGCCCGTGAGTAAGCAGAGCTGCTCACGATGCCCTTGGCACAGCACAGTTCCAGCTACTCTTCCTGAGGAGATGGGTGAGTCGGGATTACAGAGCATCCCACCCATCCAACGCCCACCCACTGCAAGATGCGGTGGAGGAAGGGATGTTCCCCCAGGGGAGGGGATACCCCAAGGCTACATATGCATTATCCAGCCTGAGTACCAGGTGAGGGTTGATGGTCTCAGACCGACAAGGATCAAGACACGGGCATCACCTCGCTCAGCCCAACGCTGCAAAACCACGTCCCGCCTGAGGGCTGACCTGCTCCGGCTCTCCCACAGCCACCGTGGCAGCTGGGAGAGGGTAACAGACTGCAAGCCTTCCTGCCTGTCCCATCGAAGACTCGGTTTGGGATTAAAATGCCCTGAAAGTGTTTTCCTTCCTATTTAAAAAAACCTCTTTGAAGCCCGATCAGGCTCCACTTGCATTCAAAGCAGGAACATCAAACACGGGGCTGCACCGGAGAGATCAGAGCGGGACAAACGAAGCAGCTCTTTGCAGGACGGCAGAGTCCGGGGAAAAACTGCCACAACCAGAAATGCTCCTGAGCACATGGCACCATCCTGCAGGAGAAATTCACCTTCTGGTCCCCAAAACATACCCCAATTCAGCTAGCGTGTTGCTAGTCCACGTGCACATTCTCAGCCCAAGGTGACCCAGCTGTGCAGTGAAGATGCCAGAGGGCCACGCTTTAAGCCAACCACCGGTGACAGTCACACGTGGGATCCACAGGGACAGGTTATCCGGGCCCTCTGGACTGACAGCTGGGCATTGAGGAGGAGAGAAACAGACGCCACATATGCCAGCTGCAGAGGAGGGCAGCCGAACACGTGCGTGGGTACGGTTACAGGGAGCACAGAGCCACGCGAGGGTGGAAACCAGAGCCCCGCTGGGGAGCGGATCCCCCAGGAAACGCTGAAGGAGTGGCAGAGCAAGGCAGGGAACAAGCAGAGCGAGTTCAGAGAAAGGATTTCAGGAACATAACTGCCAGGGAGTAAAACCCCCTGCACGGTGAAGTGGGGGAGGATTTTAGGGTTGTTCAGCCTGGAGAAGAGAAGGCTCCAGGGAGACCCTACAGCAGCCTTCCAGTACCTGAGGGGGCTACAGGAAAGATGGGGAGGGATTCTGGATCAGGGAAGGGAGCCATAGGATGAAGGGGAAGGGTTTGACACTGAAAGAGGGGAGGTTTAGACTAGATACTAGGAAGAACTTCCTTGCTGTGAGGGTGGTGAGACCCTGGAACAGGTTGCCCAGAGAAGCTGTGGCTGCCCCAACCCTGGAGGGGTTCAAGGCCAGGCTGGATGGGGATTGGAGCAACCTGGTGTGGTGGGAGGTGTCCCTGCCCAGTGCAGGGGGGTTGGAACTGGATGGGCTTTAAAGTCCCTTCCAACTTGAACCGCTCTATGACTCTATGGCAATTGGGAGATTTTGCCAAGCTCAGGGGTTTTGCACCAGCAGCTCTAGCAGAGCAGGTACAGCAGGGTGAGAAGAGGAAGGACTTCAGCCTATATGGGCCATGTACGGAGAATGACCATGAAAGCAGGGAGAAGTCAGCCACGGGGGGCAAGCAGCAGCAGAAATGAGCTTTGCCTTTAAGGGAGATACTACACAGCATGGGGAAGAAGTCAGAGGCAGGTGGGGAAAAGAACCAGAGGAGAACATGTGCCTGGGCAGGAGAAGAGCGAAATGCAGGGAGGGAGGAGGGGACAGTGACATGGTGTTATGCCTTTTTTCCATCTGCAGTAAAGAGGAAGGGAAATGAAGACTGGAGAACTCAGAGTTGTGCCTGGAGCATCCGTGGGCTTAATGTCTGGCAAAGCTAAGCTGGTGTTTAGCAGAGAGCGGAGCAGATCCCCGAGCCCTGAGCCCACCCTCCCCCGAGCGCTGCACCGGATGGATGGTGTGAAGTCAGCACTGCTCAGGGCAGGAGAAACAGCAAAAGCAGCAGCTGTGGAAGAAAGGGTGTAGGAATGCAGAAGAGGGTGTGGAGAGAGCCAGAGGGAGAAATGGGCAAGCAAGACTAGAGTTCGGGGGAGGAAAACACCACCAGAATTCAAAAAATGCCTAACTCAATAGGCTGGGCCAGATAGAGGCATGCAGTGAAGACCTGCCACCCATCCCGGCGCTGCAGGCCCAGGAGACAGTGTAGCCTGAGGACACTGTCAAAGACGTCTAATGACAACTTGCTTTGTGGAAGAGTGAAGAAGGGAAGGGGCAGACCCTCACGGCACAACAAAGATGCAGGACCACTGTCTCCATACCATCCTTTCCTCTGCCAAGATGACTCCTGTCTGAGCGGGATGTGGCAGGGTCAGGAAAGATGGATACAGAGAGGAGCCAGCAAAGAGCTCAGACCACGTGCGCGGGCAGACAGACTGATGGACTCCAGCCCATAGGACACCTTCAGCAAAAAGGGTCCATCAGTGCCACCCAGATGTCATCAACATGTGCGGGATGATGAAGGAAGAGAAGAGAGCTCAGCACTTTGCCAGGCCCCTGATGAGCACTGCTATCCATCACTGCAATGATTTTAAGCATAATTAACCTCAGCAGCGAGCCCACCTGCTGGTTGATTCCACTCTTCACATTAATGACAGTGAAATCGGAGTTTCAAGGGGAAACCAGTAACTGCAAAGGAAGCCCCCACCCCACCCCACAGAGCGTTGGCACACGTTACTCAAGACCATCTCCTTCCCCTTACCAAGGCCGTGGCAGAGAGATCCCTGGCTCTGCTGGGACCAGGGGCAGCTGGTGGCACCAGGTGGCAGCAGCACACCAGCGACGCTCCCCTGGAAGGTCAGCCTCTGCTGCCTCCTCCATCTTCCCAAGGAGCTGGCAGGGAACCGGCCTGGCCAGGGCTCTGTCCCAAGCCACATGCCGTGCTGTCCCTGCACCCATCCATCTCCTGTCCCAATCGGAGAGAAGCTGAGACACCAGCAGAGAGTGAGACAGACCCCTCATTCATTTCAGCGGCACACGGAGGAACCGTGGACCTAAAGAACCCCCCCAATCCCCGTGCCATCCCCACCCTCCACATCCTTCATCCCAAGCCAGCAGAGACGGGATTCGAAGCCAAAGCTCTGGGCTGAACTTCATAACCACTCGGGAGACAGGAAGCACAGCTTTGGCAAGCAGTTCCAAAGCCCCCCATAAGTCCAGCACATTGTTCTCCAGTTTTGTTTGCTTTTCTTTAAGAAAGCATTTGGGACATTTCGAGTCACAATTAAGCCTTTCCTCAAACACAAACAATTGCCTGGTCTCTACCCAAAGCGGTGCAGATGGATCCAACCCAGCTGCAATCCAGGCTCCTGCCTGCTCTGGGTCCTCCTCCCGCAGCCCCGGGGGCACGTGTTGGGCTCTGGGCTCGCTCTGGCTCCGCTGCTGGCACCTCTCTCCACCCCACGCTGAGCTCAGATTTTGACTCAATCTCAGGAAGGAAGCAGCAACAGCTTCAAGGAAGCGGTGCCTGCACTACCGAGGTCACATCCCAAGTCTCCAGGCTGGAAAAGCGCTGTCTCAATCACTCTCTGTGCAAACACTCATTTCTTCTTATGCATCAGGAGAATTTGCCTTTTAATTCCTGCCAACTTGCGGAGTCTTTGACAGCCGCAATTCTTTCTGAAAGGCAGTCTTTGGGAATGCAGAAAAAAAAAAAAAAAGCCTGAAATACATGACCCAAATGCAGCAGAAGGTTCCAAAAATCAAAAGATGAAGTCCTGGAGTGGTCCTGCTCCCTCTCTCCCTCCGACACCCACTCTCCCCAGCCAAGCTCACGGCTCTTTGGAGCTGCGATACGCTCGTACTCACCACCCAAGCACTTTAAAGTACTTTACTTCCAAGTAAACAGCAAGGCAACTTCAGTCCAGTTGCTACTATAAATGAAATGTCCATGATTCTTTTACACAGGTGTGTAAAGATATTCATCCAGTATTATTTTAGAAGTCCTAAGGTTTGCAAGACATCTGCCCGCAGCCAGAATACAGGACTATTGGGTAAAGGCAGCTGGAGGCCAGACAGGACACCTTTGGCTTCCAAACTGGTGCTACACTTAACTAGTACCTGTCTGCAAGCATCTGAATTCCCCCTAGGATTCAACAGAAAGTATTTGGAAGAAAAAAAAAAAAAAGCCATTATTCCAGGCAATCACATGCCCTATAATGGCCCTGCAACAACTCTGGGGTTGGCAGCCCCGAGATGGCCATGCTTCCATCTCCAGATGTCTCTTCTACTAAAAATGAACCAGTTTTAGTTACCTGTACGTGAAAAAGCTACAACGAAACTAGAACAGGTCTGAGAGGTCGACAGAGCATCAAGGTTTCTTCTCTTGACTCACCCAAACCAAGTCCAGCCTCCCCACAACCAGCCTCCTCCATGAGATGAGGAGGATCCTGCACCAGGGTCTGCAGCGCTGACAGTGATGTCCAACCACTTGAAATGTGGCTGGGGACATACGTCTCTGCTGAATGCTCCTCCCTGCTCCTGAGGGAAACCCAGTTAGTTCCTCTCTTAAAACTTGCAATAATCGCACCTTTATCAAATTAAAATACACAACTCCACCTCCCCCAGGAAGAACACTCTGCGACAGAGCAAAAACATCTGCTTGGGGTTTCTACCATCATGCTACAGGAAGACGGATAGCCACAAGATGAGAGGAAAACCCCTGAGAGTTGTTATTAATAAGTGAAGAGCTCACTTTCGATTACACATTCAGCTTGAAATCTCTTGCTTTTTGCTGAGCACAGTCATTCAAGGGTCCGACCTGCCAGCTCCTGCAGAAGCTTCTCTCAATGGCATGCTATGGCCACAGCCTGGACCTCTTCCTTCCATGTGCCACTGCGGAGAGAAGCCCTCTTGGGGCTTCCTGTTGGCCCCGCTGCCCTTTCCAACCACCAAGGAACTCAGAAACTTGCCCTTCGTGAAGTTTTTCTGGGGGGTGGTTTCCGTCCCAGGCCCAAGCAATACCTAACCCTTTCCCACCACAAGCCCCTGGAATCTCAGGTTTAAGAAGGTTAAACTGGAGCCTCTGTTCTTTAGTTTCCAGGTATGAGAAGCCTTCAAAAATGCGTTGCACTTTAGCAGCGGAAAATAATTTGAAGGGATTGCCTTGCACACTGACCTGCTTTCATTAATCAACTCACCTCAAATGACGTGGGCAGGACACTAAGTTCAGGTGAGCTTAACTGCTACCATCCCTGTGCTCTACCATGAGCTTAACTGCTTCTAAAAACAGTGCTGTCAATGACATCCTCCCAAAAGGCACTCGGAGAAAGGGAAATCCCCAGCCGATCAATAAGGGAGAGGAGGCAATTCGATATATATAGCAAGTCCCCTGTTTATCTAGCAGCAGGAGCTGCACAAATTCACACGTGCTGTCCCTTCCCTGCTGCCAGCTTCCAGCAGGACACGGCACAAAGATGGTCAGGCACTACCCTCAGAGCTGAAAGGAGCCTGAGGATTGATACTCACCTGCTATAATTCACATGATTGGGATTTTTTTTTTATTTTTAGTGCTAGAAACAGAGCCTGGAACTTCTTACCTTTAACAACCCACTGTTTTAAAACTCAGCAGGTATCAAACTCCTCCCTCTAAAAGGTTTAGGATAAAAATGGAGTGCAGAGTCACACACAGAGTTAAACACAAAGCCAAACCTCAGGAGACAAGGGGATTTTTCTTGTCTTTCCCCAAACATGAGATAGGCACCTTCCTCCTGTCGCTGCATCACTGACATGCACAGATGAAGCCAGCAGCAGGTATCTCTCTCAGCAATTACCAGCCGAGGCCAGATTTCCCCAGCACAAGCTCTGCAAGGCCAGCCAGCACCCGGGGCTGCAGCTCAGCACCTCCAGGTACCGGCACCGGAGAACAGGCAGAGCCAAAAGCTGCATCTTTGAAAGAAGTGGGAGTTGCAACACTGGAGGAGGCCCTGCTCCCCATCCCCTGTCACTCCAGTAACATCCCTTTCCCTGAGATTTCTGGGGTCTGGGGAAGCAGGAGCAGCAGCACAACCCTCTGCACACCATAGAATCACAGAATGGTTAGAGTTGGAAGGGACCTTAAAGATCATCTAGTTCCAACTCCCCTGCCCTGGGCAGGGACACTTCCCACCACACCACGTTGCTCCAAGCCCCATCCAGCCTGGCCTTGAACCCCTCCAGGGATGGGGCAGCCACAGCTCCTCTGGGCAACCTGTTCCAGTGCCTCACCACCCTCACACCAAAGAAGTTCTTCCTAGTATCTAAAAATCTCCCCTCTTCCAATTTAAAGCCCTCATCCCTTGTCCTGTCACTCCACTCCCTGACCAAGAGTCCCTTCTCCAGCTCTCCTGGAGCTCCCTTCAGATCCTGGAAGGCTGCTCCAAGGTCTCCCTGGAGCCTTCTCTTCTCCAGGCTGAACAGCCCCAGCTCTCCAGCCTGTCCTCACAGCAGAGCTGCTCCAGCCCTCCCAGCATCTTTGTGGCCCTTCACTGGGCCCATTCCAACAGTTCCATGTCCTTTCTCTGTTGAGGACTCCAGAGCTGGGCACACCAGAGCAGTGGGATCCCGGTTCCCCGGGAACTCCCACAGATGAGCCCAACATTTGTTCGAGCTCCGGTTGCGACTGCTTCGTCATTAGTAAAACACACTGAAAAAGTGACTTCCTCTGCTCCAGGGCCTATTGAAACTTTCCTGAGAGGTCTAAGTAACTTCCTCTCATATTTCAATAAAAGAAGGCAAGGCCATGGGCAGAGCAGTTTCTATCACACTTCTGGAAATTCCTTCGGTAGAAACACCTGCTGAAGAAGGAAAGACACAGTAGAAGAGAGAGAAGGGGAGGGAGGACGTTTTGCTTTTCATCAAGCCTGTGTTTTATTATAAAACAAAACTGTTAGTCCACTTCACGGGGTGAAAACACTTTTGCTTCCTCTTTTGCCTCATTTAGCAATGAGAGCTCTGCACAGCCTTCCCTAAGGAGCCAGGCAGAAAGTCTGTGCAGAATCTCTGCATTCAACAGCTTCATATTAAAAAATAACGTCCATTTACTATCCTTGCTGAACAAAGCAGGCTGTGTCTAGGATCACCTTATCCAGCATCCAGAGGCACCTGCCTATCCTTTCTGATGAAAACACAGAGAGCAGGCAGCAGAAAGGTTCTGTCTGCCCACGGGCAAGCCAGAGGGGGTGACAGTCCCCATGGAGCAGAGAAGCAGGCTGCATATATTGACTTTTAGAATTACAGAAAGGGGAAAGAGCAGAGGAGGTAAGAAACCATCTCGTGCCAGCCCAAGGGGTGCTAAGGACAGGAGGGAGGAGTACGAGTCACCGGCAGGCTGGCACATCCCAGCCCTGGCACCCACGCCACCTGCAAAGCCACATCCAGTGGGTGCTGGCTGCCCTCCAGCAACGCAGCATTCCCACCGGCCACGCAGCATTCCCACCCGCAGCTGCCTGCAATACGTCTCCAGGCTGCCCCATAATGAGTGCAGCGCCTTGGATGCTACCGGTTGTCCTAACGGGAACAGTCGGCTCTCCTAACGGGAACAGTCAGTGGTGTGAGTCAGCTACAGGCACAAGAAAAGCCATTACCAATCCCTGAGACAAAAGCACACCCGTTCAGTCATTTCTTCTGATGGTTTATTCGTCTTAAGGTACTGCAGGGGCTTCCCCGAAGGCCCTGCTCCTCTCTAAATCCATCAAATCTCAGCCTGTGGCAACCCCATTAATCATCTCTTCCTGTCCCCAGTCTTCTCCCTCACCTTCAGCTTGCAGAAAACCTCCTCCCCAACATGGTTCTTCATGCTGCCAACCTGCTGTGCTACAGAAAGCAAGCATCTGCTCCTCTAGGGCTGGTGCCCTGGTAACTCACAGCATCACGACATTATACAGGAACACAACAGGAGCCAACATCCGCACTCAGTGCTTAAGGAGAAGATGAATTTTGCCTTTTGCCCAGGTCACCTCTCCCAATGACCCTGCCTCCTCCAGGAGGGTCTCCCAGGGCGTTCTCATCAAGCAGGGGCAGATGCCACTTGGAAGGCTCACAACCACCAGGTCGAGAAACAGACAGGGAGCTGTGACAGGCACCACGCCAGTGTCAGCAGAAGGAGCAGAGCAAAGCTGCTCCAGAAACAGCTTCCTTTAAGGTACCGTTTTCCCCATGGACAGAGGAGCACTTGATATTGCCCCGTGAGATGGTGCAGTCCAGCAAAACCACAGGGAAAGTCCGAGACTTGCTCTTTGGTCCCCTCGGGGATTTCTGCACGTCTTCCAGCACGGCCTAGTCCCTTCCTCAGGACTTCACATGAAAAGTTTTTGTGTTTTGGCTGTTATATGCCCTTTAGTTACAACTGCTGGTAGGATAACGTACCGCAGGTTCAACCTCCCCCCAAAAACCAGGTACTTCACAGCTTAAACAAGCACTTCTCCTTTGAAATCAAGGTACTTTCTCTTCCCACAGGCAGCTAAATCCAAACAGGAAGCCCAGCCTACATCAATAACAGACATTCGGAGCTCAATAAACTTTTCACCTGCCCGAGTTAAGGGCAATAAAGCCCTGTGTGGGGCAGCAGGGTGGGAGCTGGAGCAGGAACGTAAAGGATACACAGCACTGGGTTATCCCAGAAATGATAAAACTCCCTAAATCTAGTAATTAAATTACTTTATCAAGGCACTGTCCTGCACAAGCTCTAGTACCAAACACAGTGGAGTCGGGGCTGGCATCAGTACCAAAATTCAGGATCACTTGGTTAACAGCCCATCAGCTCAGCCAGGCTACAGCTTTTATGCAAAGAGCCACCGCTGACCTCAGCTCTGTCCCTCCCCAGACACAGCACAAATCCCTCCTCCTGCAAAAGGGAAAGAGGCAGCACACAGAGCCTTGTGGAAGTCAGGTCTGCAGACAGAGGAGCTGCCTCGCTGCAAGTAAGATGAGATTTCTCTTTGGCCAGGCGCTCCCTCTACACCCACAGCTACTTGCCAGGTTTGCACGCATATCCGTGGCCTCTGGATGTCACCAGGTCACCAGAGAAGGTGCAAAGGAACAGGGGACACAGAGCTCCCCTTTCTAGAGTAGTCGCCTCTGGTCAGCTGCTTGCAAAGGGTGTAGATATGAAAAATGCAAGCCCGTAGCTCCCCTGGCAGAGAAATATTAAGCGCTGGCATTTTCTAGAAGCAGATGATCTCCCCTCTGTACCAGGCAGGTGATGAACTGCTTTGTGCAGGTGAGAGAGGTGTCTGCAGAGGGCTGAGAAGAACCAGCAGGCACATTGTCTAGAAGCACAAAGGACTCAAATAACACTGAAAGAAAAGCCGAAACCCCAGAAAGACGAAACAAAATTAATCACCCTGCAGGGATCCCAACCATCATGGGTCCAACCCATCGGGATTTAAGGGAAAGGGCTGCCCAGCAGCACGACAGAAACCGAAGCAGGCAAATGCTCATCACACCAGGACTCAGCAGCAGTTCCCCCAGTCATGAGGATCTCAGCTTTAAAAAAGAAAAGCAGCACTCAACTGTATCATCAAAGGAAATAACTCCCTCATAAAGAGGACATAACAGTCTCAGGCTGTGACAAATCCTGGAGTCACACCACCCCTCACGCTGTGGGAGCACCAGAGGGGGAGCGAAGGGCTGACAAGGGCCCAGACCTAGCCGAGGGTGCAAGAACGTCGACAACAGGACTCCAACATGAGCTGCACTTCAGCACAGCCAGAGGGAAAACCTAACACCCCGGGACACCGGTAATGTCCAGCAGGCACAGTATCCTCAGTGGGACATAAAGTGTCTTAAAAAAGAAAAGAGTAAATCTCTGATGCTTTCAGAGGAGCTCATCAAATCCCACCTTGCTGTCTATCGTCCCACCAACCCCCCAAGATACGTTACAGCTGTTCTTCCCCCACCAAACACAGCCTTCTGCTCCCCCCAAAAAGCCCGCTCTGTTTCACACCTGACTTTAGGCACGGGGCTGGGGGAGGCTGAAGACTCCTGCTTCCACTGAGGCACCCTGACCTTCAGGGCAGCACGTGCCTTCTGGTTGCACCCGGATGCCATGGGCTTGCTCCACGGATTTCAGCAAGATGAGAGGATTTTAGCCTTTGGGGAATTCAGGGGAAGGAAGGCAGAAACGCCGCAGCCCCGACCTGGTGGGAGGCAGGAAGGGGGCTGTGCAGCCTGGCCAGAAAGCAGAAGTACAAGGCACAACCATGTCAACCGTGGCGATGAGCTCTGGGACTCCTTACGTCCTCCTAAACCTATAGCTGAACCCCCAAGGTGACAAGGAACCCCTGAGGTGATGATGGATCCGGGCGGCACAGGCAGGGAAGCCATGCTGTGGGCAGTGCCTGGCAGCCAGCCACGCTAACCCCGAGCACCCTCAGCAAGATGTTCTCAAAACTGGGTGTAGGCACCTCATAAACGAGACACTAAACAGGTCAATGCCTTCTCTTGGTCAAAGAGTGACACAGAGTTCTACCTGGCTCTGTCACGTCGTGTGCTGGTGGTACTGAGTGCTACGTGCTCCAGCAATAAAGTGAACTTTCGCTGACTACTTTGAAAGATCAAAAAAAAAAAAGTTTATTGTGAATCCAGGCAGTAGAGTTGAAAGAACAGAAGCCACTGAATAGATTTATGCTGGCTTGCCACAAGGCCCTCATCCACTCAGAGAAAGCTGGCTACTTCAACAAGTTTCTAGAAAAAAACAAAACAACAAAACCCTCTGCAGCTTCCAGAAGGAACAATGCAAACTGCACCCCTCGCTCGGAGCGGTCCTCAGTTTCAACAGAGGCCATCGGAGAAAAAAGGCTGGCAGAGTTTAAGCAATTGAACTGACTGCAAAGTAGAAATGCTTTGAGGGTCCTTACCATAAAGCTGTCACTCACAAGCAGTACCATGTCCAAGCACGTTCTGCCAGAGAGAACAATTCCACGATTTCATTTTGCAATGAAGAACTGGTCAGGTTGGAAAAAGCACAATGACTCCGCTTTCTAGTCAGTGCTGTCTGAGCCATGAAAGGGAAGAAAGCTGAGCCGTAGCAAATTCCCTGCCGGGAATGTGGGCTTAAGTTCAGATACAAGACTTTGCCCTCGAGCAGATAACTTGTGAGCCGTGTCTACCTATGCCTCTGCTGCCAGGATGGACTCCTCCAAAGAGGGGTGGAGCTGACAGTGCTCAGCAGAGTCACCAGATTTGGCCTCTTGCTGCGTCTCAGACCAACACAGAGTTCATACCCTGCTACCAGAGCAGTCCCACCTACTCTATTCCTAGCTAACGCCATTCCCAAGGCTCCAGTTAAACCCCGGTCCTCATTGCCATCCCTCCTGTGAATGGCATGGCCATCCCCCACAGCGAACTCAGATCTGCACCCTTGCAAGAGACAGCCTGATATTCCTTTCCCCCAGGAAAATAAATATTGGCAAAAGTGAAACTCTGTTGTGCGTGGCCAGGCCAGCTGACCTTCACGGGGCTTAGATGCATGAGATCAGCTGGATCAAACACACTGCTGAGCAGAGACTCCACCTAGAAGACAGGCGATGCAAATCCACGAGGGAAGGAAGGTTGGTGCTGCTCTAAGTCGGGGACTAAAAGGAATAAGGCACCTACAAATGCACACAACAAAAAATAAAAGAAGCTCTGGGGCCAATAACTTGATATGTGTTGAAGCAGAATATACAGACACAAGGCTCTCCTCTCTTGGGACAGACTCTGGGCAGGCTTGTCCCTCTCAAAGAAGAAATTTGAGGGCATCTCTCAAGCGGGGAAAAAGGAACCAAGCCAAAATAATAAGTAACAACAAAGTCATTAACGCTGCTGAGATCGGGAGCCCTCTGCTTCGCTTTGTTGTTGCTGTGTCCCGTTAACACCATCTCACCCAGGAGAGGCAAGACCCTGCTTCCAACCCACCACAGCTCACCCAGGTCTACAGAGATGCTTGCAAAATGAATCCCACACAAAACTGTTCCAGTGATTTGATTCCCACCCCCAGGGAAGGGGAAGGAGCAAGATCCCCCTCCCTCCAGCCCAGAGGCAGATCCAGGACCAAACCTCAGCGCAAGGAGGCTGAGAGCTGTCAGGGGCTGTCAGAGGAGTCTGAAGAGACCCCTGAACCACGTCAGACCCTCACGGCAGCTGCCAGAGGGACCAAACCAGAGAGAAATGAGGCAAATGTGAAGGGAAGCAGGTGACAGGTAAGGGGAACGCATGTGTGCAGCCCAAAACGGACTCCAAGAGCTTAGAGACAGGGACTCCCTGGTAGCAAGTGCTCTCCGACAGGAAAACAAGCTCATTTCAGCTGGGATTCAACCACTGAATGTATTTCAGTTTCATCCCAGCTCACATTCTCAGTGAAAAGAGCTGGTTTTTCCTGCAGAGGGAACAGGGCACCGGGCAGCAGAGAGCACGAACTGCTGCCGGAGCCTTTCAAATCCATCACAACATCCAATGCTCTCTGGCTGCAAACCAAAGCCCCTCGCACCAGGCAGTTTCCTTCCTTGCAGAAACTCATCATCTCCAACAGCAGGAACGCCCGATCCCCACGGATGCGAGGGGGAGATGCGGTTGTACTTGTTGCAAAGGCAGAGAGCAAGACAGCAACCAAACAACACACACTGCAAAGTAGGCCCCGAGCAGGCATTTACTATTTATAAGCTAATCATCTGATCCATCCTCAGGGAAATCCTATCCTTTCGGGCTGGTGGGAGCAGGCGTAGCTGCACAGCGGCGGCAGGACTGCCAAGGAGGAGCAGAAGAGAAGCAATCACACCGTCAGAGAGCACAAAGTACCCAGGCAAAATTCCTCCCTGCTCCCTAACAGCACAGGCATCCTCCTGGAGAACAAGCCAGGGATTACGAGCAGGGATTAATCTGTTACACTAATTTGCTAAGAGCAAAGTAATTTTTTAAATAGCTCTCTTCTCCATTCATCATTATCTGAAAAGGGCTCTGATCTCGTTCTGCAAATGTTGACGTTCTCCTGCAGGCAGCAATAGAGGAGAGTCCCACGATAAGCACCCCTACCAGACTCCAGAAAAACGTGGCAATGAGCAGAAAACTGTGGCTGGAGCTACCTCAGAAGGTGGGCAAGCGAGGATGGAGAAGAAAGGTATGAACTTTCATAATTGCTTCCCAGTTATGAATTCCTGGGGGAACATTCCTGCACTGGGAAGCTGAGCGTGATGTGCAAGTAGGCAGCACTGATTTTTTTTTATTATTTTCTTTGGTCTCCTGCTGACACTTCCCCCCGATAAAAATAATCTGGGTTAAATTATACTGCTTGGCTTTCTTGTAAAACAATGCTCAGTCATTTCCAATGCAACTGCACACACTCAGTGCAACCACACACCCCCCCCAGCAAATCATCTCCTTTTCTCCCTGGTCTCCGTTTTAGTTCACTCACCAAATCACTGAGAATAACTCTTTCCCTCGGATGACAGCAGCCTCTGAAGACGAGCTGAAGTGCCAGAACAGGAGTGGAAATAGCCCTGTCTCAAAGAGCCCAGGTCACAGCAACACTTCTGGGAGGAGAAGGCCCAGCTCTGGGAGCAATCCTCAGGTTCAGGGTGAGCAAGAGCCACCCGAGCCTTCAAGGCAGAGCTCAGCAGGACCCAGCCACCAGGAAGTGACACGGCCACACACGCCATCCCCTTCACTCCCACCACAGCCCGGACAAGGGTGACTTTGAAAAGCCCCACGTGCATATTTTGGCAGATGGTGATAACACTCCGAGCTGGCACAGCAGCATTCTCCAAAGCCTCCCTATTGTGGTAAGATCTAACCCTAAAGCTTCCCTTAAATTTGTCTGTCCCCATCCCCCCAGGCTTTTACCTTGCTACAGACGGATCTGACAGTTGATGACACCACTCTGCTGGCAAGACAGAAGGGCCAGATGGACACAAAACCAACCGCAGTGACACAGCTGAGGAAATTTCCCTGGTTAGACTCTCTCAGAAAAATCAAATGACCGTCACTGCCAGTGTAAGCAGATTCTTGTGAACACAGCAGAGGAAAGGGGAAAACAGAAGTTCCTAGAAATTATTAAGTAAAACTTAAATTTATTTCCCAGTCTTCATCTCCGTTTACTTAAAATATTCACCTTCCAGCAAACACCCTGAGAGACATCACGGCCGCCTCACAAATTCCCAAGCAGAGCAGGCCACAAAACTTTTGTAGCCCAGCTGTAATATTTGCCATTGCTTTTATTACACACACACAAAAAAAGAGCGTTGAGACTCAATATAAAAAGTTGCCAGCAAATACAAAGTCATCACTGGTTTTGGGAAGTTTGTTCTCATGCTTGAATCTCTGTTGCTTAAAAATACGTGCTGTGGTTTCCACGCGCACACTGCTGTGCCACCACCAGCCGTGCTGGCCTCCCACTGTCCAACTTCTGTCCTCCCCACGCATGCAAAGACTGACCGAATCTTCTCCCAACTCCTTGCTGGACAAAGCAGATGGAGTTCTCATCACCACATGGCAGCTTTTATGTTTTTCCCCCACCTTTAATTCCAGCCCTCATACACCATCGCTGAACTCAGCTCAGCTTTCCACCAGCCTTTGCACCAAACTTGGGCCCAGCAGCATCTGCACCAGCAAGAGCTGTGTGAACACACCCTCTGCTGCTTCTCCGGAGCTGCAGTGAGGTCCCAAAGCCCCCTTCCATGGTCGACACCACCACAAACCCACGGAAAAACCCACGCACCCCTTCCTCCCTTGCTTCTCTGTTGGTGTAACAGACTGTTCCCCTTCAGTTTGCTTTCTCTGGGAATAGATGGGTGGCCTCACCAAAAGCAGAGTGCCAAACCGACCAGACCACTACACCAGACCCTCATCTCTTTATTTTCTGCTCAGCGCCCCCAGTTGCTGGCACACTTCATCAGGCTTTAAATGCAAACCTTCCTCAGGTCACTGACAAAATGAGCAGCAGGGACCTCACCGGGCCATTAACTTCACATCCCCAGTGATGTCCTGGGAGCCACCAGTTTAAAACAGGTTATTATCATTTGAGCTCACCCTCCCTTCAGTTAATTCATCAGGAAAACCCAAATGCATGGGACCAAACGCCTCAGACAAGCAAACCTATGTTTATAACACAGAGTTGCTTGAGGTTTGTTTTTTTTTCCAGCAAGTGTCAAACCTGTGCCAACACTGTCTCCACACCAAACTCTGGCCCCTAGCAGCTTCAAACCTGCACAGAAAGCTCTGCTAGCAAAGGAGGGCAGGCGCTTTCTCCAAAAACCTGCAACCTCTTGGGGGGCACACCAGGTAAACCCCAGTGGGGGCTGCCCGGTCGGGACACCAGGTAAACCCCAGCTGGTCGGACCAGCCCCGGGGCCGGCGAGCCGAGGGGCGGCCCACCTCAGGGCTGGGGCAGGGCTACCGGTACGGCAGGGCTGGGCCTGCTGCCTCGGTCCCGGGCCTGACCCTTGCGGCCGTCCCGTGTTTCCTTCCTTCTTTCCCTCCGCCACTACCGGCCACCCCGGAGCGCCGCAGCCCCCACCGCTACTGGGCCCACTACCGTCGCCTCCGGGCCGGCAGCCGCTCGTCGCAGACAGGCCCCGCTCACCGGGTGGCGGAGGAGGAGCGGGCCACCGGAGCCCAGGGTACCGGCGGGGAAGGCCTGAGGGGGCGGGGGGACCGGCAGGGTCTTACCTGGCTCCGTCCGCGCTGCTCCCGCCTCTGCCGCGTGCAGCTCCCCGCCCTGTCCCCCCCCTCTGGCCCGCACGCCGCAGCCAATCAGCGCCCTCCGCCGCCGGCAGCGCTGACCAATGAAANCGCCTCGCCCTGCGCCGCGCGGGGGGGGCGGGAACCCGGAGGGGCCGACGGCCAATGAGAAATCACAGCGCGTCCCGCCGCAGCCAATCGGCGGCCGGGCAGCCCTTCCCCTCAGAGAAGGGCGGCGGGGGCGGAAGTCGCGGAGGGGGGAGGAGGTTGGTTTCTCACGGTGACAGGGCCCCGCCGGAGGGGGCGGCCCGGGGATCGGTGCACCTTCCCCCCCGGCATCCCCGCTGCTCCGGGCCCTGGGGCGGGCAATACTGCCTTCCACCGCCGCCGGTCGGGGCCCTGGAACCCCCCAGGGGCAACACCGCCTCCCCCTGAGAAGTGCCCTGAACAGGGCAACATGGCGCCAGGGCCTTGTCACAGCACCGGGCACCTCGGGGTGTGGGAACAGCTGTGGAACAGGCCTACAGAAGCCTTGAGGGGCGGTGGGGAGGTTGTAAGGCCTCCCTGTGTTGCCAGCTGCTGCTTGCCTCTGCCTCCCAGGGGCCTTGGATGTGCCTTTCTCTCAATGCCTCATCCCTCGGCTTCCCCATCATCGGTGTGGCTTCTGCCATTCCCACCCAGCGCTCAGCCTGCCCCGTGAAACAGCCCTTGGTGGGCAATCTCAGGTTTTCTTACAGCCCAGATTTTACATTTCAGGGAGGCTCCCCTTCCCCTAGCACCTGCAGGATGGAGACCGGGATGATGATCCGTTGGGTGGATGAGGATGCTGCTGCCCAAGGCACTGTCTCCCTGCCAGTGCCTAGACAGGGCAGCGTGAGGAATTAACGAGCTGAGCTCAGCCTCAGACAGGTGTGAAGGGTTTGAGGGTGTAAGGACAAATGTGACGTTGGTCCTTGGCAGAGGACAGCCATCTCTGCCTGGCCCAGGGGCTGTGAGCTGCGAGCGGAGCTGCCCCATGCCTGGTTCTGAGAGGTGCAGGAGGGCTGGGAGCCTCCCCCTCGCCCCACAGGTGCGAGGTGCATCATGAACACGAGTTCATGATGCCCCGGTGTGACAGGGACGTGCTGAGCACGCCCAGGAGGAAATCCAGGAGTGGCTGCCAAGGGCACCCAGACCCAGCAGCCACTGGGCACGCAGAGGTGTGCTGGGCTGTGGGTGAACATGCGACCACAGGAGGGGTATGGCAACAGGCCCTGGGTGGAGGGACAGGAAATGAAGCTGTGACGTGGATTCTTTTTTTTTTTCCCCCGAAACATTTGCTTTCACTTTCCCCTCTCACAACAGAAAGCCACTGGGGCTTCTTTGGCTGGCCTGGGACTGAGAGGGGATGGCTGGTGAGTATGACAAGCACTGCTGCAGGCTTTGCAGTGGGACAGGGTGTTGCTGGGGACCTGTGGCTGCTGCCCTGGCCAATCTGATGCACAGGAACAGAGCACAGCATGCAAGCAGGGACCCATGGCACTGCAACTCTGTGTAGGTGGGGCTCTGCTGCTTGCAAATGTGTCCTGTGGGGCACAGCCTGTGGGTGTGGGGGAAAAAGAGGAGGTGAGTGATGGCAGGGGAAGCCCCTGAGGTGGGCAATGAAGGAGGGAGCAGCACGCTGGGTGGGTAATGGGGAGGGGGAGTACCCAAGGTCACTGGTGGGGGAGGGATCAGCAGCTGGGGAGGGGAAATAGGGATGGGGGCATCACCCAGGGAAGTCATGGGGAAGGGGGAACAGCTTGAGGGCTGACGGGGAACGGATCAGCGCCCTGGGGAAGTGATGAGGAAGAGGAAGCACCCAGAGCGGGAGATGGGGCAGCAGAAGCTGTGGCATGGGGGGGTCCCAGCACTGATGGGGCTGCTCTTGCAGATCAGCAGCTCCTGAGTGTGCGGACAGCCTTCGTGGAGCGTGTGACCAAGCCGGTGATCTCTGGGGTGCTGGACGACCTGCTGGAGCAAGGGGTGCTGCGCCTAGAGGAGGTGGACGAAGTCCAGGATAGATACACGGTGCGCACCGACAAGGCCCGCTGCCTCATCGACAGCGTGCGCCTGAAGGGCACCAGGGCCAGCCAGATCTTCATCGACAGCCTCAGGAAACGTGATCGCACCTTGTCAGAGCAGCTGGGCCTGGCTGCTCAGCCAGGTGAGAGAAGCAGGGCTGTGGTCTGCTCCTGGTGCCTCCCAGGGGGCCTGGCCCTGGCGAGCATCCACATGCTGAAGGCAAGGGGCAATTGAGTGTCCCCGGTGTCACTGCTGTGGCACCGAGTCCCCACCTTGCTGTGCAGCAACGACAGGGCTCTCAGGACTGGCTATGTCAGTCCCTTCTTGCTGCAGGTACTTCCCAGCGTAACTGTGGGGCTTTCTGCTTGCAGGGCCTTCCAGTGAGCAGCTAGACCATGCTGAGCCCGCCGCCAGCATCCAGGGCCAGCAGCAGTGGATCCAGCAGTGCTCCCTGAGCGAGTACCAGCACATCAGGGACAAAGAGGGAGACCAGGTGCTGCAGGCAGAGGAGATGAGATGAGGGCTGGAGTGTGGCCTGGCCACTCTGCTGGGGTGTCCAGGGACTTCCTGAAGGGATACAGGGTCTTCACTGACCCAGGAGCCTGGCAGGAGATGTGGAGAGATGCCCCAGGGATAGGGGGATGTGGTTGCTGCACCCATGGGCCTTCTTTGCTATTGACTGCTTCTCAAGAAAGGCCCACTGCACTGACCTGCTGCTGAGAGCTGCTTCCCTCTGTCCTCACAGATCTATCCCATCCACCTACCAAGGGAAACGCGAACCCGTAGAGCCCTGCTCATCTGCAACATCGAGTTTGAGCACCTGAGCAAGCGAAACGGGGCTGAAGCTGATGTGGAGGGGATGAAGAAGCTGCTGGATTGGCTGGGCTACATGGTGGAGTCACATCTCAACTTAACTTCCCAGGTAAAGGACCACACAAAGCAGCTGTCACCTGCCCCAGGACTGGCATGTGTTGATGATGGGGCACTCACACACCACAGGGACACCTCTATCCCCGGTGGCGGTGGCTTCTGTCCACAGCTGGTGGCTGGGTCTGCACACAGCTGGGCACAGATGGCTGATATTCCTTCCTTGTGCTGGTTCATAGGGGATGGCTTCAGTCATGAAGGATTTTGCGGCTCGCGAAGAGCACTGCACCTCTGACAGCACTTTCCTGGTCTTCATGTCCCATGGGGTCAGGGCTGGGCTCTGCGGGACCAAAAGCCGTGGTGGGACCACAGACATCCTTTCCCTTGACACCATCTATGAGACATTCAACAACAAGAACTGCCACATGCTGCTGGGCAAACCCAAAGTGCTCATTATTCAGGCCTGTCGTGGAGGTGAGTCCCTGCTGCGACGTGCCTGGGAGGAAAGTGAGCTGGCCAGGCTCTGCCGGGGCATGTAAGCCCCAGGCACAGGGTGGGGATGGGACACCCCATCATCGCTGATGCTGGCCCTGCCTTCCTAGGAAAAATAGGGTCTGTGTTGATAAGCGACTCCAAAGACACTGCCGTGTCCACTCCCGCCGCAGCTGACTGCATCACTGCAGGGCTGGAAGATGATGCAATCTTTGAAGTCCACCTGGAGAGTGATTTTGCAACTTTACATTCCTCCACTCCTGGTAAGCAGTTCCTGGAGACAGTTGCCCTACCTAGGGGCCAGCAAGGGGGACAGGACTCCCATCCCTGATGCCACGGGTCTCCTCTACCACCTCCTCCTCTTTCTCTGGGTGGGTTACCAGGCATCCCCTTGCCCTAGTGACAGCTTTGGCACTGCTCCAACAGCCTCTAGAGAAAGCAGTGTTCCCTGATGCCAGGGTACAAGGCTGGTCTAGGACACCAACAGATCTGGCACCAGGGCCAGAGCTTTGTGTCCCTGCCTGGCTGCCTTCCCTTGCCTCTGCTCCAGCCCTCCCCACCGGCTCTGCCTGCATTCTTTCCCCAGCTGATTTATCTGGCTGCAGTGGCTGGCTGGGGGAAATGGTCTTCTCCTGCTTAGGTCACAGATGGCTCCAGGCCGAGCCAGCCTGGCAGCTGGCAGGGCTAGGAGCATGACAGACCAGAGAGCCTTGACAAAAATCCTCACATTGTTTCTGTCTTCCCTGGGCTGCCCTGTCCTCCTCCCATGCTGTGGGTTGTGTAGACCAAATAGAATGATCTTGAAGGTGCCCCAGTCTCCTGCTGCAGCACCCAGCAGTGATCACGGCTGTCGAGAGGGGCACCGGTGAAATCACAATTGGCATCTTCTCCTTCCACAGACACTGTCTCCTGGAGACACCCCGTAAAAGGTTCCCTTTTCATCAAGAACCTGATAGAGCAGTTTCGAAACCACGCCTGTAACAGCGACTTACAGGAGATCTTCCGAAAGGTGAGGTTTTGTGGTTCACTGCAGGTGTGTCCGAAACACTGCTCAGAGAAGAGCAAGGGCCAGGGCAGGTGGTTTCTCAGCAGACCCCTCAGGAGCGGGCTCTGACAAACAGGGGTCTGGTTGGCCTGGAAATTCATCTGGATCTCTGGAGGTGTCAGCACCCTGCCACCCTGCCACCTGGTGCACATGCAAGAGCCCAGCGTGTTGGCACCACTCATGGCATCCATTGTGCCACCAGACACACCTGGAGATGCCTCCTGACCCCCTGCACATTTCCCATGCTGGGAGTGGAACTGCTCTCATTCCTCCCCACTGTCTCTCTCCCCCCAGATCCAATATTCTTTTGGAAAATTCCCTCGGCAGTTGCCATCACAAGAAAGGTCTACGATGCTCAGGAAGTTCTACCTCTTCCCAGGCCAGTGATCTGCCCGCGGTGAGTCTCTACACCTCACACCTCTGTGCCCCAAACCCGGTACCCGGCCAGTGGGGAGGAGCGGGCAGAAACAGGAGCTCCAGACCTCGTGGCTTGGTCAGGAGACCCAAAGGATTTATGTGCCAGGGCTGGGCAGTGGCCTGACTCCATCCCCACCTCCCAGCTGGCCGGAGCAGGGACAGGTGCTCGAGGAACTGGTTTCAGTAGCCCCTGTCTCAGGAGCTTCTTGGTCTAATGCTCTTCACAGGTGAAAAAATGATCCACAAACAGCATGTGTCTGAATTTGGGATAACACAGCAAAATGTTCATGGCCAATGCAGCCCTGCTCCAGAAAAGGAAAGGACAAGAAGAAAAGTCAAGACCAGATCTGCAGAAAAACAGTCAATCTCCACAGCAGCTACTCCTGCCCCCCTGCCAGGCAATCACAGACATGAAATAAAACAGTTCTTGGGGCTCCTCTCCTCCCTTCCTTTCGTGGCCTCCAAACAGCCCCAAACCGAGCGAACTCTTCACAGGGAGCAGCAGAGACACCCGGCTCTGTAGCAGCAGATCAAACCTGGTTGGTGTCTCTCTTAACTGTCCCCAGGCAGAGCCTGTCCCCAGCTGCATCAGAAACGATCTGTCTCCCCCTGAGCTGCTTCTGCTTTACCTGTCCTCTGATAAAGGGCTTTTCACCGCAGACAGCACCGCTCCTCTGCCCTTAGCCCGTGGTGGGTGGGTGGTCCTCGCAGCCAGCAGCAGCTGCTGCTCCGTGTCCTCGCTGGGAGGTGGGAAATGAGAGGGGGCTGAGGGAGGGGACACCCGCCCCCGGGGCAGGCTGGGCAGATGCGCTCGGGGCAGAGCACCACCTTGTCAGGAGGCAGCTTCCCCCACACCCCCATCCTCCCGCTGCCCCTGAGGTGGAGGGAGGACACGACACCCCCTGGGAGCCATGAAAGATCCTCCAACCTCTGTCATCTGCAGCTTGGCCCATTACGGGCCCAGCTCAATTGTCACCTCCCTCCAGTGTCCCCTTCCTGTGCCACCACTGCCCTTCCTGCCCTCCACAGCCACATTCAAACCATCTTGTGCCTTGGCGTGGATTCGGCTTTATTGCACGTTCTGCAAAGTCACACTCGGCTCCACAACCAGGTGGTCAGGCAGCAGGAAACCAAGAGGGCTCTCCTGTCCCCTCCTAGTGTCCCCTGCAGCGCAGGTGGGGCAGACTGTGCTGAAAGGGCCGTGTCCTGGGCTGGTGCCCACCTCATGTCCCTGCAGAGTGGCAGGAGAACTCAGCAGGAGGGAGGTGCCTCTCCATCTCCATGAGACCCAAGGTGGGAGAAGGTCTTGCAGGCAGGACCGGACTGCAGAGTGGGCAGCTGGGCTGAGCCCAGCCCCTTCTCACAGAGCCCCACGTCCCTGCCCGGAGCTCCTCAGGTCCCGTGCAGTGCTTGCAGAAATCCTGGTCCCCAGCGCTCACGGCGCTGTCAGGAAATTGAGGACAGCAGTGATGAATTCTTCAAATTTATCCTGGTGGACGATGTGGCCTGCGCCTTCGATGTACTGCACCCTGGCCGTGGGGAAGAGGCGCTTGATCTCGGGGTAGTCTTTGGAGCTGCAGAACGAGAGAAGTGCGGTCACAGGACCATCCGGGTGCCTTCCCTCCCCCTCCCCAGGGAATTCCAGCTCTGACCATGTTCCCATCCCTCCTGGGAAAACCCAGGGCTGCTCCCCAGCTCCCCCTGGCTCTCCAGCACATTGCTGTCACCAGTTGCTGGAGGCACTGAGCTTGCTCCAGGCCCGTACCCATCTTGGTGGCTTCCTCCCACCCTTGGCAGCTGCAAAAGAGCACAAGGGCCCAAACCACTGACTCTGAGGTGCATCTCTCCAGCCCCACCTGATATAGGGTGACTTGGATCCTCCCAAGAAGAGCGTGGGGCCAGGATAAGGCTTGTGGAAGACTGGGAAGTTCATGATGTCTGTCAAGTGGTGGGAAATAGCTTCCAGGTTCACCCGCCAGACGTAATGGCCCTCTGCCTCCACCAGGTTGGTGAGGAGAAACTGTCTCAGCTGTGGGAGCTGCCACAAAAGGGGATTGCGTGCTCTTCAGCAAGAGCAACAAGTGGCCCTGGTGAGATGTCCTCCAGCAGCCAAGTGAGCAGGGGTGGAAAAGCCCTGTGCTCCGGTCCCAGGGACAGACTGGAGGTGGAAGCCCCATCCACAGAGCGGGATGTCCTACCTGGACCACCGGACGCAGCTGTTCATCAGCAAGTTGGCGGGCGGCAGAGCGGGACAGACCATCTGGGATCTTCACTGACTTCATGGCAGAGATGTAGGCAGAGAATTCGGAGACAGGGGCGGAGGAGACAGGACTAATGTCTACAGAGATGAGGCGCTCCACCAGATCTGGCTGGGGACACAAGCAGGGCAGATAGATGCCAGCCGAGATGTCCCCAGCGGGGACGGGGCTCTGATCCCACCTGGACTTGCTGGAGGTTCTTCACTCCCTCCTGGTTCCCTGTCCCCTTCCCCGCATTCCCATTTCCCTGTGCCTTACCAAGGGCAATCTCAAAGCTCTTTGGGCTGGTGGTCAGTGCCTTCTCCTGGCTTACAGTGGGACAGGGCCCCAGCCACGAGGGACAAAAGCCACCCCCCCGCAGGGCTGTAGGCAAGGCTGGCAGTGGTGAGCAGCCCCTGCAGATGCCACCCCCCTCCCCACAGCCTCCCAGTGCCCCCCGCCAGCCCTGGGAGCCCTGCGCCTGCCAACCCGCTGCAAGGCCAGCGTCATGGCCGTCTTGCCCCCCATGCTGTGTCCCAGCAGGATGCACTTGGCGATGCCCAGGCGGCTCAGGAGGTGCTGCACATCCAGGCTCATGGCTTCATAGGTCATCAGGGGGCTGTGGGGGCTACCGCCGTGGTTCCGGGCGTCCAGTGTCACCACCTGCCTGGGCAGAGGCACCCGTCACCCCAGCCCTGGCCGTCACCCACCCCTCAAACCTCTGTCCCCTGCCCCCAGGGCCTCACCTTGCCGCAGCCGCCGCGCACCAGCGCCTTGGCCACCGTCTGGAAGTTGCCGTGGCTGCCGAAGAGCCCATGGAGCAGCACCAAGGGCGGCCGCTCCCCACCGGACCCCAGCACCGTGTGGGCCAGGGGCACCGCGCTGAGGGGAGAGGGATGGGGTGGGGTGTGGCCGGGGGGCATGGCCTATTGGGGCGTGTCCCAGGGGGGGCCACAGTTACCCCTTGGCAGGGGGTGAGGGGGCGGGGCCATGGAGAGGATGGGCTATAAGCGAGGGGAGGGGGGCCAGG
>VXBW01008438.1:6762-20963 GCA_013400375.1 Thinocorus orbignyianus
ATGGACAAACACACACACACACACACACACACACGCAGGGCCCCGTCCCCGGGTCCCCAGGTGCCACCAGGGAAGGAGAAGGGGGGGTGCAAGAGCCTTGAGTCATGGCCTCATCCTGCCCCACACCCAGCACCCTTCCTGCTTGCCCCCCAACACCAGGCAGGATCCATCCCTGGGGGCTGCAGAACTCCTCTCTGTATTTGCAGCCTGGAAATTAGGGGGACCCCCAGCCCCAGGGATCATCCCTGCCAGCTGAAGGGCCACCCTGGAGGACAAGGACTGGTCCCCAGGTGCTGTGGGGCTCAGCTCTCATCATCTTCCTCGCTGTGGATGGAGGGAGATGGAGACAGGCTCCCATGGGACCTGCTGGATGGAGGGAGGGAGGGAGGGAGGGAGGGATGGATGGACAGGGGGCTGGACAGACAACCCATCACCCTCCAGCCCCCCATAATTCCATTCCCTGATTCCAGCCCTAATCCCCACAGGACGGTGGGGACAAGCCCTGTCCCCAGGCAGGGCTCAGCCTCCGGGACAGTCCCGTGTTGGGGACACACACACACACACAGAGGCCAGGGAAGGAGCCCTCGCCTCCTGAAAGGAAGCAGCTCCTGCCAGGAATCAAGGCATTACTCAGCTCCCCGGCCTCGGATCAACTCTTTGGCTGCCCAGAGCCTGTTTTTCCATTAGGAATCGAGGTTTTTAACACCGTAAAAGTGCCCCCTTCCTCCTGCAACCAGCTCCATGATGAGCCTGAGCCATACCTGGGGGGATGGGATGCCGAGGGCAGGTCAAGGGAAGCCATCAGCCGTGAGAGCTCCACGCGGCCCCTTGCCTGGATCCAGCCCCTTTTCCATGGCAGGATGCATCCCTTTTCCATGGAGGATTTCCAGAGGGATGGCGGTCGGTGCCAGTGGAGCTGGAGGTAGCCAGGTTTCCCGATGCCACGGCACACATACACAGGCTGACAAACCCAACCCCGCACCCCTGGATGGGGGACAGGCAAGTTCATTTTGGGCTGAAAACAGGAGATTCAGACCCGCTGCAACATCAGGTGGGAGCAAAGGTGGAAACAACACGGAATTTTGGGGAAAAATATAAAGCTCTCCAGCCTCGCACTTCTCCAGCCAAACTGGGCACGTGGAAAAGGTCTGGAATGTACTTAGGGTTTATTAAAAAGCATCTTTGGGGCTCTGGGAAAGTACATAAATGCCTTAGGAATGCCAGCTGCACATCTGGGCAGCCTGGGTCCAGCACCACAAGAGGGAACACCAGCAGGATCCAGCACAACCGGTGTCTCTCGGTGAAAAGCCACCAGCGCAGCCCGTTCCCAACGCTCCCACGCTCCCCGGCCAGCGCCGATGCTAAATCCGGCCTTTCCCATCTCCCTCACAGCTGGATGAGACAGTCCTGCCTCCATCCCAGCGGCCTCGGATTCCATCCCAGGGTATATTTCCCATCCTGACACCTTCACCCTTTTTTCCCCCCTCCCCATTCTCTTCACCCCTCACCCACCTCAATCCCCATCCCCATCCCAGAGCAGAGCCAAGCAGCCCCCAGCGATGGGGTCAACCAGCTCCAGTTCTTTGCAGAAGGCTGGAGACTCCAATTTCAATGCATTTGCTGCTTCTTCCAAGAAAACTAATGGTTCTTTCAGCAGGTGAACGGTTTCCCTGCTCTGCCAGGAAGCAAACACCCCATCCCACTCCAGGGAGCATCGGTGGGGGTTCCAGCAGAGCTGGAAAGCGTGGTGCTCACACAGGAGTAGAATCATGGGGTGGTTTGGGTTGGAAGGAACCTCAAAGATGACCCAGTTTCAGTCTTTGGGCAGGGACACCTCCCACCACACCAGGGTGCTCCAAGACCCCTCCAGGGATGGGGCAGCCACAGCTTCCCTGGGAAACCTGGGCCAGGGTCTCACCACCCTCCCACCAAAGAAGTTCTTCCCCACATCTCAGCTCCATCTCCCCTCTTTCAGGGTCAAACCCTTTCCCCTTTTCATAGGGGCTCCCCTCCCTCATCAAGAGTCACTCCCCAGCTTTCCTAGAAGAGAAGGCCCCAGGAAGACCTTCAAGCCCCTTCCAGTCCCTAAAAGCCCCTTCAGGGGGCTCAAAGGTCTTCTCCAGGCTGTAGCTCCTCAATTCTCAAACCCTTCTCCCTCATCCTAGGGCTCCCCTCCCTCATCAAGAGAGTCCCCAACCAGCTTTCCTGGAAGAGAATGTTCCAGGAAGATCTTCCAGCCCCTTCCAGGGGCTTTTAAGACACTGGAAGGAGCTCAAAAGTCCCCCTGGAGCATCCTTTCTCCAGGTTGAGCCTCCTCAACTCTCTCAGCCTGTCCTCCCAGCAGAGGGGCTCCAGCCCCCCCAGCATCTCCATGACCTCCTCCGGCCCTGTTCCAAACCATTTCCCTCCCCTATCACTGATAAATGCAGCAAAGCTGGTCAAAGTTAGGGTCTCACAGCATTTTAGTGGAGAGAGGGGGCTGTGGCTTAGAGGACGATGATGTTTCAGGGTCCCTGCCGGCATCGCCCCCGCTCCCGGCCCATAGCACCGCGTGTGCCCGCCCGCCGGGTCATGCACCTTCGCCAAGAGCATTGTATCATCCCCGGGACAGCACAAACAACCTTCAGCCACCACCAGAAAAACACAGGCTGATGCATCTTGGCATGTGCTGCTGAGCCTCCACCCATCCTCCCGCCCAGCAGCCCTCCGGCCCCCGGGACTGCCGGCAAAACCAGCCCCCACAGCCCCTTCGGAACCCGGTGGAGCAACGGGCTGTTGTAACGGGGAGGGTGGAAACGGTCGCCGGTGAGGCTGAAACCATGAGAAGGAACCTGCAAAGGCACCCATGGCCCCAGAGAGAGGGGTGATGATGGGGAAAGGGGGGTCACCCTCGCCTGGACCCTGAGTTTGGGTCATTTTCCATGTCCCTGCACGGGGAGGATGCGGGATGGGGACCGGGATGCAGCAGGGGAGGATGCTGAGTGCCCCCGAGTACCTGAGAGAGTGGGTACAACATGATTCCTCCCACCCCAAGCAATGGGATGGACCAAGGATCCCCAAGGATCTTGGAAAGGCTTAAATTTGGGGGCTAAGCTTAGCCAGGCTCAACAAGGAGCCTCAGAGAAGAGTCAGGGCTGATCCATCCCTAAACCCAGCCGTGGGGAAGGGGCTCCTCGTCGCTGCCCCTCAACCCAGCGATGCCATGGGGCCAGTCTGCTGCTGCCACATCCCCCCCTGGGTGCTCGTAATTAACTAAAATCCATCGGAATTTCACCCGGCGGCCACTGCTGTCGCATCTGGAGGCTGGTGTGGTCTGCTCCCAGCCAGCCTTCATTTCCAAGCAACCACCAGAGTTTTCCATCCTCTTTTGATTAAGCGTGCGGTTCCCGCCCCACAGCCCTCCGCCAGCAGCCCCACACTCAGCCAGGGGGCCCTGGCCCTCCTGTCCCCAGGCGTCCCCAAGCACCCCACGTCTGTTAAAATTCACCATCACACCCCCCGTGTCACACACAGTCTGCTCCCAGTATGGTTGGACCGTTGACTGGGGACAGAGCCCAGCTCCCAGTGGCTTTGCTGGTGGCACAGCCCGGGGGGCACCTTCATCCTGCTGGCAAATGATCCTGCTTCCCAGAAAGATGGGAATCAGCAGCTGATCGAAGAGGGGTTGCCCCACATCCCCCCAAGCCAAGGGCTCTGTGTCCAAGCTGGAGGCTCCATCAGCCTCTTCTGCACCATCAACATACCAGTGCTTTGCTGGTGGCACCGCTCCACAGCCCAGTGACTGTCCCCAAGGCTGGGGAACCCCTGGGTGTCCCTGTCCCCCTTCCCTGGGGAGCATCCAGCTGCAGAGAAGGTTCAACCCCCATCTGTGCTCCGTGATGGGTGGGATAAACCCCTCCAGGAGCTCCTGGCTTTCAGGTCTCGGCCACCCAACAGGTCCCTCTTGCTGTCCCCAAGGTCCCCAAGCCCTCCCTGGGCCCCGTCCCTGCAGCAACATTGCCCAGGCCACCACATCTGGGGCTGATTTTCGGAGCAAAGCCACATCGACCTCCGGGATGCTGAAGCCACTCTGGGAAAGCCCGCGGGAGCACAGGGAACAGCCCCGGGGCTGGCTCAGGATGTGGTCGCTTGCCCAAGTTGGCCAAGTTGGGGCTGGAAGGGAGGCAGGGGCTGGGGAGCTGCTGGAGGTGGGGGGGGGCAGGGGCAGCAGAAACCTCCCCCCACCCCTAAACCCCGCCAAGAACAGTCTCGCCGTGGCCCTGGGGATGGGATTACGCCGAGCTGGAAGCACGTCCTGCTGCGGGCCCAGGCGCTCCATGACCTCACCACCACGTGCCTCCGAGGAGGAAGGAAAAGAGGAAACTTAACCTTCTTTTTTTTTCCTTTTAAGAAGATAAAAAATAACCTTTACCCAAGCTTTTCCTGAGAGAGAGACAGAGAGAGTGTGACCCCACGGCCAGCACCACTCACCCTTTCCACGACAGCCAGCATCACCCCGAGGGTGACGTCCAACCCTTCCCAGCCCACGCCGTGCTCCGATCCCGTGTCCCCACACCACGGGGACATCACTTCTGGCTGCCATCCCCCTCCCCAAAACCCACCTCTGCCTTTGTCCCCGGGGGGCGCAGCAGCCACCCCAGGCACTGGATGAGGTGGGGGGTTGTCACCGTGCACCCATGGGTGCTGCACCCCACCAACCCCCCCATCTCATTGCACATCCTGGATGCATGCACAGATGAGCTGGAGCTCTGCAACACGTTGGGAAAGGGCCAGGGGAAGTCGTGCCCGGGCTAATAAACACATCGAAACCGTTTGTGGTTTCCGTGTGGGTCGCTTTCTCCCCCCCTTCTCCCTCCACGGTGACATCCCCTGGGATGTTCAACCCTCCTCATCCCACCCCCAGGGCTGATGATGGAGCCGCCACCACTCTTGGGTGCAGGAAGGGAAATAAATGCCAATTAAAAAGAAAAAAAATGGAAAGAAAATATTAATTCCTCCTGGTGATCACAGCGCAGCTCCAGGATGGAACCCACCTTCATCCCCAGGGATGTCAAAATTCCTCCTGGCCACAGCAGGCACCTTGGAAGGATTGGGAGCGGGGACCCCTGGATGACCTCGAGCTGCTGGAAAGGTGGTAAAAAAAGCAGGACACGAGCCGGGATCGGCACTCTGGGAAAAACCCAAACCGCTAGGAGCTGCTAATTCCTCCTCCAGCGCCAGGTCTCTTGGCTGGGAGGTCGTGGGCTGGTTTGGCTTGGCTTCAGCCCTTCCCTTCACGGATGAGGCTGGATGTCACCGCAAGGTACCTGACCCCAAAACCAGCACCTTCGCTTCAGAGCAGGGGGAAAAAAAATCCCAAATCCCAGCAAAGCAGCCGGAGCTACAGCTACCCCGTGCATCCCAGCATGGAAAAATAATCTGGAGCTGAAATCTCCCCTTTTTGGGAAGGGAATGCACCCTGTGTGGCACCCACAGCCACCCCTGAAGTCAGAGGTGCCCCGCTATCTCAGGGCAGGAGGTGCTGGCAGCAGGATCACCTCCAAGGTATGGATTTTAGGAAGAAATTACGCTTAATCCCTACCTCTGAGGTTGCAAATTGAGCTGCTGGCCCCTCCACACAGCGCCTGGCACCAGGAACGGGCAGGACCTGAGCTGCTATGGTCATAGAGAGAAGATGGATCAGGACTGGAACCCAAAAGTCTCCCTCTATCCCTCCAAAATCTTTTCATTAAGCCGAGGGGCAAATTTATCCCCCTCCCCCAGTATCAGGACCAACGCTTGGCAGCTGGTTTCTATCAGCTCCCAGGGCTCACCTGGCCCAGGGATGTGGCCAAGCATCAGCCAAGAAGATTTTTCACTTTTTTTCCCACTTTTTTCCCCCTATTTTCCATTTTTCCCTCCATTTTTTTCATTTTTCCCACTTTTTTATCCCCCTTGGAACAGGAAAAGCAGATCTGGGTTTGCTGCAGGGCTGAGCAGGGTCCTTTCCTGGGAGTGAAGCAGAGGAGGACTGAGTGGGGGAGTGATGGATTCAGCCTCCCCCCATGGCATCGCGTCCTCCACCACCTTCCCATGGGCTGAGCACCCCTGTCATGGGGCAGGATACGTCCCCCCAGAGGGGCTGGGTTTGGGGGTGTCAGGGCAGATGCTTCAGATGCCGGAGGCACAGCTCACACACCCCCACACCCCCACATCCCCCTGGGATGCTGCTTTTGGGCTGGTTTCTCCCCGATCTTCACACATTCCAGCCGGGCTCGGCTGCTGAATCACCCTTGGCTGGCGGCGGTGGAGGGGACATAAGGGACCTGCCAGGGGACAGGGGACAAGGGACCTTCCCCCCACCACGAGGAGGGACTCACTGAAACTGCACCAGGTGCCCTCATCAGCAGGGCATCCTTGATAATAGGGTACCCACATCTCTGGGGCACCCTCACCATCGGGGTGCCCTCACCTCCCTGGCACCCTTAGGAATAGGAGACCCACACTAATGGGGCACCCCCACCTCCAGGGTACCCTTATTAATGGGGCAGACACGTTAATGAGGGATCATCAACTCTGGGGTGCCCTCGTCTTCAAGGCACCCTTATTTATGGGGTACCCACATCTCTGGGTCACCTTGATCTTTGGGGTGCCCTCATCTCCAAGGGACTTTTGGTAATGGGGCACCCACATTAATAGGGTACCCTTATTAATGAGGTACCTACGTTAATGGGAGACTGTCACCTCTGGGGTACCCTCCTCGCCAAGGCACCCATATTAGCAGGGCACCCACATTAATAGGGCACCCACATATCTGGGACACCTTCATTAATGGGGCACCCACCGTCTTGGGGCATCCTTGTTAATGGGGCACCCACGTTAATGGGGGACCCTCACTGCTGGGGTGGCCCCATCTCCAAGGCACCCTTATTTATGGGGTACCTACATCTCTGGGGCACCCCCACCTCCATGGCATCCTCAGCAATGGGGCACCCACACTAATGGGGCACCCACATACCTGGGTCACCCTCATTAACGAGGCACCCACCATCTGAGGGCCCCCTTTTTAATGGAGCAGCCACATTCATGTGGGGACTCTCACTTCTAGGGTGCCCTCGTCTCCAAGGCATGCTTATCAAGGGGCACCCTTGCAGGCACCCTCATCTCCAGGGCACCCCCACCACCATAATAGCAGGGCACCCACATTAATGGGGTACCCTCATCCCTGGGACACCCATGACACCCCGTATTTCAGGGGCAGCAGCACCCCTGGGGCACTGCCACTAACTGGGCACCCTCATTATTTGACACCCTCATCTCCAGGGCACCCACCCTTTCCAGAGCATCCCCTCCACCCCCTCATGCCCTCTTTGGGCAGCTCCATGGGTGCTGCATCCCCACGGGCATCGGGGTTGGGTACCCCAAGGGCAGCGGGAGCATCCAGGGGTTGGGGGACCATCCCTCACCCCTTTGCCCCCCCGCTGTTGGATGCCAAACCACTCCAGGCCTGGATTTGTGCTCGCAGAGCCAGAAGCCAGCTGTGGTTTGGAAAAAAAGAGGAAAATTTGAGTTTTCTTCCTCCGTAGGAACCAGACTGGGGTGAAAGAGAAGCAGCTCCAGGTCCTGGGCTGTCCCAGAGACATTTTCCTCCCTGAGTTTTTGGGGGAGGCTTTTATTTAGCTGATACCAATTATATTTGGGGCAGTTTTTGATTCCGGTTTCCTCCTGGCAACGGGCTGAGATGAGTCAGATATCCAAAATAAAGACACACACACACAAAAAAATAATAATAATAAATAAATATAAAAATAAAGGGAAGTAAAGGCGAAACTCCCACCCTTCTTGCAAATAACAACGGGTGCAGCTTGTGCCGGTGCTGACGGATGGAGCTGCGGAGGCTGGAGCCAGGGTTGGGTGGTGTCCTGGGCTAAATCCTGCAGGATTTTTGGGGTGCTGGGCTGAATTCCTTGCTCCCTGTTGCTGCGGCCAGCCTGTCGGTCACGGAGCATCGCTCCTGGTGGGAGTGGGTGGGATAAGATCCCCCACCAACCTTCAGTGCCAAGCAGGATTTTGGCAGGGTGTTGGCTTTACTCAGGCTGGAAAGAGCCGCTGGCCCCTTCCTGGGAGCAGGGAGAGGAGATTTAACCCCTCCGGCCACCTCCATCCCACCTTGCCATCCCCATCCTGCCACGCTGGAGGTGTCACCAGGGTCGTTGTCGTCCCCTCACCCTCTCCCCAGTGGTGGCTTTCCACGGCCTGCAAAACTCAGGGTGGTCCAGGGAGGGGGTGAGGTTTGGGGGGGGGATGTATTTGGAAACAGGCAGCAAATGGTTTGGCCAGACACCCTGCCCGGCGCTGCCGCCGTGCTCCTCTTCCTCGTCACGACCACAAATCCCCACCGTCCTTCCGAGGGGCTTTGCCAAATCTGACCCCAAAGTGGTGGGGAGAATCTTGGAGGGGGTGGAATGACCATGGGACACGGACTGGGATGGCTGTAGACCACCACCACCCCACCACGGCTCCCGGTGCCTCCTCCGGGGCTGGTTGCTGGCTCCTGCCTTTTCGTCAGCTCTTAATTAACCAATATTATCCCAACGCCTCCCGGTTGGAGCAGGGCCGGCCCCACGGCACCCTGGAGCAAGGCTGTTTACAGCCCAAAAAAAACCCAAACCAACCCTGCAACCGGCCTGGGGCGCTGGGTTTTGGCAGGAGAAATGGGCTTAGTCAGGTTGGAAAGGAGCCGGCTTTTCCCGGGAGCAGGGATTTAACCCCTCCGGCGAGCCAGGCTCCGTCTTCCCAAGCTCCTTTCTCCTCATCACCCTTGGGTGCTGGTGGGTCTCACACCCACCCACCCACCCCCTGCTGCTCAGCCCCCACGCCGGGGCTGGGGATATCTCAGTCCTGAGATGAAGATTCAAAAGAAAAGGGAGAAGATGATAAATAAATGGGAATAAATGTGTTTTTCCCCCTCCCCAACTCATCTGCGAGGGTGATGGTGAGGATGGTGCCCTCAGGAGCATCCTTGAGGGGGGTCCCAGCCAACGTGGAGCAGGGTTTTCCTCTCCCTCTGCCCCCGACCACCCACGGCCCCGGCTCTTTGCCGCCTGCACCCTCGACATCTGGGTTTGCATCACCCTGAGAGCCAGAACCTGGGCTGCTTTGTCGTTTGATTTCATTTTATTTCAAGACAAGTTGACATTTTCAAGCCATCGCCTGATTTCAAGCATCTGGAGCTGGGAGATGGGGTGTCCATGAGCTTGAACCATCCCAGCTGCCACCCTCTTGGGCTCAGCCCTTCTCCATGGCTTCCCCGTGAGCATCCTGCATCACCCACCACTCCATCCCTCACCTGGAGGGACCCAAATCCAAGCTCCTCCACTGACACCTCCAGCTGGCAGACCCTGAGATGGCTCAGAGACACTCAACTCCCTCCTGTCCAATAGACTAGGCCTTGGCCAAGGTGTCTCCAACCACACCGGTGAAGACCAGGGAAGTCTAAATCTTCAGGTACCAGCTCAGCCCCACCATATCCCTCCAGGACCATCTACATCCACCTTGAGCAATGGCACAGTTTGCTCTGTGACTCCAGGAAGCTGGTGGAGGCATCTCAGGAGGCATCAGCTTCATGGTCCTTGGCCTTTGTCTCTTGCCTGTCCCTTAAAAGCCACTTTGGAGGCTGAACTAAGGACTGGGAGATGCTCTGATGGCAAAAATCACCCATAGGGGACATAGAGGTGCTTCGTCTTGCAGCTCCTCTCCTCAGCCCCACCGGCTTCTCCAGCCCTTGTCAACAAGGGACGTGGGGACTCACAGGGGTGAACTTATTTCAAATCCATCAGTGAATCATCCAGGCTTGCTGTTCCCTTACCTTTGCCACATCCATCAGTGGCATGGCCACTGGACACCTTCCAAACAAGGAGTAAAAGGCACTGGCTTTTGGCTGGATTCATGCTGAAGATGCCACCTGGGGCTCGCAGATAGGAAGAGATCAGAAACACCCCCACCCCCCCAAAAATAAAGGGTGGATGTCCAAGCCTTCAGAATTTTTTAGGACCTCATCAACCCCTTGCTGGCCATCAAATGGTCTTGGGTGCTCATGGCATCCAGGCACACATCCATCCTGATGTCCAGCAGAAGCTAATGGTTTCTCCTCCCCAACCTCCTGCCATGAGAGCCATCTTCCATTCCAAGTATTTATCGATGGAAAGGAATTCAACAACATTTTCTGACAGGAACCAGTTGCCTTTCGGGGAAAAAACACCAACTTGTGACCCAGAGAGCTCCAACTGTGCTGGTTTGGAAGGGGCACTGGGGGACTTGGGGTGCCCGGACTCCTGTCCCATGACTCCCAGTGGGATTGGGAACCATGGACAAGTGTGGGAGATGCCACCTGAGGCTGGAATTTTGCATCCTGCTCCAGTTCCTCCCTTTGCAGCTCCGTGCCCTTTTGCAACCACCTTTTGGCCAACTTCTCCCACCCCTGCGGGTAGGAAGGACCCAAAGCCACCCCACTGAGGACACATCCGATGACGTGCCAGGAGGAACCCACCCCTTCGGAGGCCCTGGGAAACCCATGGGCTCTTCCCACCTGCTTCACACTACGTCTCCCACCACCCCACGCAGCCACCATCTGCTCACCCTTTCAGAATTTCCTCTAGAGCTTCTCCGTGGAGAGAGACATCCCCAAAAACCACGCTTGGCAGCATGCTCTCCTCCCCTGTCCCCTGCCTGGTGGCTCCCACATCAATCCCACCACCCACGAGGTCTCTCGGAGGGTTGACTCAGCAGCACATCACCCCTGGGAAAGGGAACCCACCTCGGTTGTCACCCACTTGCAGCCTTCTCCTTTTTTTGTGGCACCCCAACCAGCTCAGCATCATGTGGTGCCATCACCCTGGTGCCACCTCATCCACCACCTTCATCACCCGCCCTGGAAAAACGCTGGGGAAATTCTGTTTTCCCTGGAAACGCCATCGTCTGCCCCACTTGAACCTATCCTCTTCCTCCTCCTCCTCATCACCATCCCAGGATCGACATGTAAAAGCAAATCTCCCAGCATCGGTCCATGGGGACAGGTTTGGGTCCCCAACGAGCTCCAACTGCTCCATCCAGGGGAGGAACTCAGCTTGTTTTCCTAAATTAGAAGATTTGGGGGCTCCTGAGTTCCTTTTGTTGCTGAGACCCAGATGGGTCCCTTGTTCCCCACCCCACCCCCCTCCAGGATGAGGGATTTGGTGGCTGAGTTTTGCTCCCCTCTGAATTTGTGGGGTTTTAGGGATGGATTAAAGTTCCAAGGGCCAGATTCTGCTGCTGGAGGGGAAGGTTTTGGGTCATGTTCCCCCATCCACCTCGGTTTGGGCAGCAATGAGGAGGGAAGGAGTGGGGGGCAGGATGGAGGGGCAGCAGTGGGAGATGTCAGCTTTTTCCATGGGGAAATTCATCCCAAATGTCAAAAATGGGGCAGAAGCTCTCCTTGGGCTCAGTGGGGGCTGCTCAAGGATTCCCATTCCCCATCCCGGAGAGGGACACATCCCATCCCATGCCCATGGTTTGGCATCCACCTGGCACAGCCACCACAGGAGCCTGTGGGGCGCCAAGAACAACTATGGGGTCCCTGTCCCCCCTTTTCCCATGGAGGGTCTCTGGGTGCTGCATCTCCCCCTCCCCCATACCCAGAGATCCCCCTTGATGCCACCCCCAAACCCCTCCCGTCCTCAGGGGCTCACCCAAAAAAGGGGAGAGACCCCTTGGGGTGATTTTGGAGGTCTGACCTCCCTGACCCACCTCCCTGCCCTCTCCCACCCCTTTTTGGTGGGAACCCTGACACCCAGCCCTCCCCCCCCATAGCCCCGGAGCGTGGGAACCACCAAGAAGCACCTCCGAAGCCTCCAGGGACTCTCAGCCACCCCCAAGCGGGCTGTAACCTGCTCGTTTGGGAGCCCTCATCACCTCTAATTAAACCCTTCCCATCCCTGCCACCTCTGGAAATCCCCGGGCCGTGATGCCAGGAGGAGAGACATTCAGGGAAGGGAGCAGGATGGGTCCCACGCAGGCAGGGGTGACAGTGGGGACACTGTTATTCCCCCCCCACAGCAAGACGTTTTGGGCAGGTTTGGGGGCAAAGCCACAGAGTTGGCTGCTTCTCTGGAGGTAGAAAGGCTTTGGACGCGGTTTTCATGGAGCTCCTGCCACGGCAGGATGGGACAAGGCAGCCCAGAAAGAGAACCCCATCCTGGGTGGCAGCAAAACGCAGATGGGGCATCCACAACTGCCCCGAGAAGCTGCAGCTGCCCCATCCCTGGAGGGGTTCAAGGCCAGGCTGGATGGGCCTTGGAGCACCCTGGTGTGGTGGGAGGTGTCCCTGCCCAGGGCAGGGGAGTTGGAACTGGATGATCTTTAAATTCCCTCCCAACTCTGATCATTCTGTGATTCTATGATTAAAAAAAGCGTGACCTTGGTCACAGGAGGTGATTCTCCCCCTCTGCTCTGCGCTCCTGAGACCCCACCTGGAGTCCTGTGTCCAGCTCTGGAGTCCTCAACATAGANCTTGGAGCACCGTGGTGTGGTGGGAGGTGTCCCTGCCCAGGGCAGGGGAGGTGGAACTCCATAATCTTTAAATTCCCTTCCAGCTCTGACCATTCTATGATAAGGTTTGGAGGGGACGATCCAGCAATCCTTGTTTTCTGCAGCTCCCTCACGGCTCTTTTCCATTTCAGCCTCTTCAAAGTGAAAAAAACAACCCCTCAACCTCACGGTGTGAAGGTCACCGGGCTCCAGAGATGGGGCACTCTGGTTCTAACAGGACCTTCTGGCCATGGGTATTCCCAGCATGGGTGACCCTCAGAACCACCACCCAAGGGCATCACCCACTCCCCAGCACCTTCTCTCTCCATCATCCTCCAGAAAGCGAGAGAGGGAAAAGACTTCATCAGCAGGAGGTTAAAAAGGGGGAGGGGGGCGGCTTGTTTTTGGGGTGCTGCATCTGAAAAGCCCCTGAAGTCACGGCCGGAGGGGTTTTGGAAAGGCAAGGGGTTAGAAAAAAGCCTCGGAGATTTCTTCCTGTTCCTCCGAAGAGATGGGATTCCACTGGAAAAAGCCCCAGGCTAAGTCAGAGCGAGGAGGGGCAGGACGCCCCACGGCCACCGAGCTTGGGGTTGGGTCCCCAAGGTGTCACTCTCCCTTTGGGTGACTCTGAGGAAGGGAAGGGGTTGGTGGTGGCATTGAGTGGGGACCTCTGGGGGTGGCAGAAGGAGAGATGCCACCCTCCCTCCCACCCCCCGAGTGAGTCTCCATGGGAAAGGGACCCCACAGTGGCTCTTGGTGCCCCACAGTGGCTGTGCCACGTGGGTGCCCAACCATGGGCAGGGATGGGACACGTGACCACGGAGCAGGGATGTGGGGTGACAAACCATGGGCAGGAATGGGACACGACGTGCTGGGGTGACCACGGAGCAGGGATGTGGGGTGACAAGAAGGGTGTCACCGAGCATCCCCCACCACACCACCCCAATCCAACATCCCAGCCTGGCTACCGTGATGGTTGGGACATTGTCTTGGCACCATCACCACCACGGAGACCCCACGGAGGACAGAAGTGACTCTGGGCACCACAGAGGGGGGACATCCTGTCCCCATCCCGGGAGTACGGAGAGAACCATCCGAGATGTGGTTTCCCGGCCCCCAAGGGGTTAAACTATCCCCAAAATGACAGGGAGCTGCAATTAGGTGGCAGATCCGGGTACACCGCGGTCTGGGTGACGTGGGGACAGATCCCGGCTGGTCGGTGGTTTGTGCCCGCTGGCTGGCACCCAGAGCCACGAGCCACCACCGCTGCTTCTCCACCACCCTGGTGGCCCCGGTGACACCTGGCCGGGAGCGATGTGTCACCGGGAATTCCAACAGTCGGTGGCCCCGCCCCCCCGTCCCCAACCCAGCACCCCCAAATTTGCTGGTGTCACTGGGGGTAGGGCCCGATCCTGCCCCCCTAGAGGGGACAGGGTGGGTGGCCGGTGGCTGGTGTGAGGTGTCATGTTGTGTCCCCAAGGCGAGTGTGTGTGCCACCACAGGGTGGCAAAGAGGGTGCAGGGAGGGGGACATTCTCCCCCCCTCCAATAGCTACATTTTGGGGTGAACTCACTGATTTGGCACATTTTGATGTTTTCATGGGGTTTTAAAGATAATATAACAAAAGGCGCCAGGGTTGGGGTGGGAGAAGCCACCCC